>BGNK01000709.1:0-10305 GCA_003297005.1 Symbiodinium sp. clade A Y106
TCCAGAAGTTAAAACATGGAATTCTGTAGTGGTAGCGTTTCTCTCTTCCACAAGAGGCGTCACGCAACTACTGCCGCATTTAGGTCAACCTCAGGAACAATAATATTGAACAGCGCCCACATGTCTGAAGCCTCGACTCCCCAAGACAAAGCGAAGTTTCATACGCTTAGACCCTAACAGCGAAAGTGCCCAAGGGTTGCTGAAGACGTGGTCACCGGGCAGACTGTTTAGGATTTAGGGTTTATAGGACAGAGAGGAAGCTGTCATAAGTGATCCAGCACATGAACGTTTTTCAAGTTCCCAACTTATGCTTGCAGCCATCGCCGTAGCTTTAACCTTACCCCCAAACGTTACACTTAAACCCCAACCCTACAAACCCTACACCCCACAGGCCTCAACTCTATGAGCGTCCTGTAGCCCAAACCCTCAAATCCTAAACCCAATAAACTCTAAACCCTAAACCCAATAAACTCTATACCCTAAACCCTAAACCCAATAAACTCCATACCCTAAACCCCGAAAAAATGCCAAAAAGCAGGATGGAAGCTTCGCCAAGCTGGCGGCCCGCAGTTTGTAATTCGGATGGCATTCCCCTTTTTGTCTGTTCCTCGTGCTGCCCTGGTCGTTTGAGGCGTTTTATGTATGTAATTGTGTATGTCTATGTGTATAATATATATGTATATACATATATATACATCTTTGTGTCTACATATATGTATGTGTATATATATATTTATTTATTTATATATATATATATATATACGGATTATGGTTTCGGCTTTGACTGAAGATTCTGAAAAGCTGAACGGGACTATGGTGTGTGTGTGTGTGCGCGTGCGTGTGTGTTATATGCTGCTCTAGGAAGGCTTGCTTTTCGACCTCTACAAACCCCCAGGCCAATTAGCGTGGGAGTTTTCGGTGACAGTGACAACGGAGACGTCTGTGTCTTAGCCCGATGCCATGCCTAAGGCTGAGGGTTTCGGGTTAGAACCCCTTCATGCATTTGGAAGAAACGTATGGGGCTTTCACCCTAAATAGCAGGATCCTCATGACAAGGACCCCAGAAGAAGGTACCCCAAATTTTCGGAAACTCCCTAAACCCTAAACCCTATAGATCCCTTCTATAAGGAACCCTTATGGATCCCTTTAAAGTACAGGCTGGTAGTGGAGGAAAGTTAAAGTCTTGGGGCAGCTCCAGCTCTTAATGCGTGCCACGATCTGCAGACTCTGTCGGAACGAATTATATAGGGGCCTGAGTAATTTCCCAACCTATTTGGGGGTTCCTTATTATAACTAATTACAGTATAATGCTCCCCAAAACCCTATTCTAATTATGAAGGCCCCTTTCTTAGTGACGCAGCCTAAGCCTTTACAGCAGTGAGGATTGTTGCCGAAGATCGGGCATAAACTTGCATAAACGCTATGGGACATCCCTCTGTACTTTAAGTATAACTTATACTTAACGGTTAGCCCAGAGGGTCGTATTCTTCACATCCTGAATACATTCCGCGTTCGGGGGGAGACGCATCGCATTTTGGTGCAAACAATCAAATCACCAGACAACTGCGTTAGTGTCATCTTCAATAGGGCATATTTTGATGTGTGAACGTGGTGTCTGCAGCTTTCCATGCGAAATGTGGCATGTGAATCTGAATAGCCGGCAACAGTCCGGGACTACATAATTAATTGCATATCTACAACCACGACGGAAGGCTGGTGTTCGCCATGAGTTTTTCAGCCGCCCCACGCTACACCCTTTGGCGTTTCGTGCAGGCAGCGCATCACATGCAGGACCATGTAATGTTCATGAGCTTCTGTTGCCTTACATAGCCCTACCTCAACCGTAGCAGGTCCATTGACTGCTGACGACAGGAAGAAAGAACAAGCCCGTGCAAGAACATCAGAAAGTGTCACCGCGAGTGAAGCTTAAGAAGGCTGTACACACACACACCTATGTATGTCTTTAAATTGCAAAAGAATCTGTATATACATATATGTATATGCATATGTGTATATATATATGTGTATATGTTTATATTTCTTTGTTACTTTTATATTTACCTATGTGTCATGTGTTCCAAGTAAGCCAGACTGCCCCTACGCGATAGAAACTGCGGTTGCGGACACCAGCAGGTCTTTCCGTACTGCACGGCTACTTTTACAGAGCAGATTCAGCAGACTGGCACCTCCAAGAGTTTCGTTTCTCGTGTTTCTGTCATTCGGATTCTCTAATCCGTGTAAGGTTTGTCAGATGTCAACTGTGCTGTTATTCAGTTCTGGTGATGACCATCCGCATAGTGCTTGCCATTGCTACTGCCAGTTCTTTTTTGTTTGTACTGTTCCTTCTCTTCCATTCGCCGTCGTGCCTGCAGCAGATGCAGTAGTAGTCGCCGTCGTAGTCGTAGTAGTAGTCGTCGTCGTGGCGGTGGTGGTGGCGGTAGTAGCAGATAGTAGCAGTTGCAAATTAAATAGCTTGTCATCTGGACCGTGGCTGTAGTACACGGTGGTGTGCTGGCGACTCGTCGTAGCACTTGCTTGTACCGGACACCCAGTCATGGTCGTATCGCTTCCTTGACACCCCCGGGTCCAACCCTTGCGAACTTGTTGTGGAAGTTATCAGCCCACTTTCTGGAGACCAAAATTACAGACTTACAATTACCCACCCTAGCTAAACTGCCCTGCCCTCATCCTTACGCTCTAACCGCACAATTAGTGACTGTGGTGTCCTGACGTGGGGTCTTCATGTCAGCAGCTCAACGAGTTGAATCAGATACTTCTCATAAGAACCCAGATGTATTTGCTTAGTTAGGGTTTAGGGTTTAGGGTGCTTGGTGTAGATCCCTTAGTTGGATTCTTTAGTCGGTTAGTTTGGTACAAGCCCCCAAACTTTAAGGCCCAAGTCCCTCCAACCCCTAAATCCAATGAACCTAAACAAACCCTAAATCCTAGAGTCGCGACCACACGTGCTCTGTGAATGTCGAGTCGTGTGCTGTCAGTAAGTCAGAAACTGACAGTGACCGAAGCTCCCGTGACTGAAACGGCTCGGCCTGCCTCGGCCGACGGCATGAGCACATGCTGGTCTTGTAGATATTTCCTCGGGCCAAAACGATTTGTTGCTGCAAAATATTTTTATACTGCATTTAATGGCATTTAAGATCTGCCTTATTGGATTCGAAGGTTCGGGCTTAGTGCAGTTGCGATAGAGCCAGGACTATTCAGCTCTCTCTGGGCTGCCATGGCCTTGCACACCCAGACCATCGAAGGCAATTCGGTGCCAGCTCGGTCCTGTAATTAACCAGCTTCCCAATAATGTTCACAATGAGCTTTAAGCCCTTAAACCCAAGCCCCAGCCCAACATGTCGAAATGGACATGCCAGAGGCTCTGCGCCGTACATCTCACGGGTTTCCATTTTGAACTTCCTGCAGGACTTACAAGAAGCCTGCACCAAATCTGCCCACTTGCAGCTCCGTGGGCTTATGACCCCCGTTGCCGCGAACAGTTAGACCTCCGGGTCACACAAAGTTGCCTTGCGAGCCGTAGATGCAGAAGCTGTGGCTTCGTAGTCAGCTTGAACTGAAGTCCGAGTTTGGATGAACGTGCTCGCGTGACCACCGGCAGCACTCACCCCGAGCTGCCACTCCCGCTCCTGCTGCTGTGCTTCTGCTACTGCAACCTTGAGCATCACACTTTGGCAGGCCTGAAACATGCTCCTGGTCCTGAGAACGAGTGTACAGTCCACTTCACTGGCTGTGGCATCGGATAGTATAGGAGTCTGGATAATTGCTAGTATAATTCCAGATAATTCCTTAGATTCCTGTTTTCTGCGTGCCCTATTCTTCTTATTATGACCCTTATAACATGGAGATGCTTGCTCAGCCCCAGGACCCGGCCAGCTCCTTAGCGGCTCGAATGCTGCATTCCGGTAAAGAGCAGTGGACACCAGAACAGCCCAAAATTCATCCTGACCTAGGATCACGGCGAGAAGATTGAAGGATGTTGTGCAAAACCCTTAACAAAAAGAGCCGGAATCTAAATCCCCTGAATCTCCAACACCTAAGCCCGTACCCTCAAGCTTGCTGTTGCTTTTGGTCGAAAGCTGACGGCAAAAAGCCCCAACCAGCACCCTCAACCCTGAATTTTAAAGCCCGTGAGGTCGACTTCGAAGCGTCCTTACATCACCAGGTCTCAGCAGACCCGAACGACTGATCCTCAAAGGGATCATACATCAGAGTTTAGGGTTTCGAAAAGCCGCCACATGCCTGGCTACTTCGCGCCGGCCGGAGAGACAGCTGATTACCGATGGGTGTCACGGTTGCAAGAGCCTTTGCGGGTTTGGGGGCCTACCCATACCAAAGCCAGAACGGATAGCACGTCCGGTTTCCCCAGTCTCGGCAAGCAAGGCCCGTACCTTTGAGCAGATCTTCTCCTTAACTTTTGCTGTTCTGCTCACGGCTGCTGTGCGGTGCGGACTCGGTTTCCCTTGGGCTGTAAGCAGCTGCGGCATACCTCTGCCATTCGTCGTTATGAGTTGCCATAATCCCCATGTCTGTTCGTTAATTGTTTTCGTTATGCTTATAGCAATGACAGTGACGTTGTCAATTATTGAGTGGTGATGATCGATCTCATGGTGGCCACGGTGGTGATGATGATTATGATGGCGATGATGGACGATGATGACGGTCATGCTGTTGCGTGTTTTCGTGATTGTTGCGGCCTCTTGAGCGGAAGCACGATCGACAGAACAAAGCAACGATGTTGGGACTTCATGGCCATTCACACGATCAGCGCCGCCGCTATGGTGTTGATGACGCGAGCGTTGATTATGGTAATATAGGTATGAGAGGGTTGGGCGGCACGGTTATCCTCACAATAAACCCGCAGACGACCAGGCGAACATCTCGCCAGGCTACGAAGTGGAGGCCTGGGAGAAGTCGAACATAGGCGCCTAAATAATTAGCAAGATTCTTCCCCAGGTGTCCCCAAAGCAATTATACCAGAATGTAGCGCTAAAGCCCTGTGTTCCAGTTATCTACGGCCCTTATACTCGGCCCTGCAACGCCCGAATAACCCTGAGCCTTCACTTTGAAACCCTCGCTTGAATCCTAAACTGCGGAACCCTACAAATCGCGCATAACCTTGGACGCGGAAGCAGAAACCGGCATGGACAACAAACTTGAAGCCAAAGCCCTGCACCCCACACTTGGAGCTAGGGGTTTTGACGTTCAGGACCTAGGTTGTAGGCTTAGCTTTCAGGGTGAAGGTAATGTGGCCTTCTGACAAGCTCTCCTTCTACTCCAGGCCGCTAGTCCCAATGTAATGTCATTTCACCCTTCCCTATTGCAGTAGCTCGGGCTCCAACAGACACCACAAAGATGTCTGGCAACGCTTTCTTAATAAAATTTGTACCCCAGGAGATCATGCAAATGTAAGCCAGCCTTCGTGCATTTTGGTTACGGGTCTCGTGACAGGTTGAGATCGACCTTCCCGACGGGTGCAAAGCCCGCGACGTGGATGTCAAGATCAAATCTGACAATGTGTAGCTTGGCCCTAGATTCCTCTATATTGAAAGGTTTTGGGAGGATATGCTTAGTAGTAACCCCTAAACCCTAAGCCGCTTAGTAGTAGAGGAGGTAACCTTGTCCACATTGTTTTGGGTAGTGACTATGACTATAACCCTCTATAGCCCCTAGGGCTATCCTTCAGTTCCCCAGGATAGTGGACAACTATCAGGGACGCCAAAAGGACATAAGCTTGATAAGCATTGTACAAGGACATCCCTATCTTGATTTTTGCTTATGTGTTTTTGGGGCCCTAAATTAAGTTTCGGTCCGCTCCGGATTTGTGAGGTCGGTAAAGATCCGTGATCGTACCATCGTGCACGGGGATCTGCTGAATCGCTGCGATCCGGAGGCCGTCTTGGCTGTTCACTAGCTTTAGTACGGTGGCCTTAACAATTGCCGTTTAATTGCCTATACTTTTTTGGGGGGCCCGTATTATAGTTATAGTATAATAAGTTAATACACCTCAAAACCCTATTCTAATGATCAAGGCCTTTATATTGGGGTTCATAAGGTTCCCCAATTACTTCAGCATTCCCTTGTTAAACACTGAACAGCAGGAACATGGGTACCGTTTCAAGGGGACACTTGGGAACGTAGTTTCACAGGGCTGACAAGAGGATGCATTGAGTTGATGATTGGCGTGTGGTTTTGGATGTACGAAACCTGAGAACCCTAAACCCTAAAGGCCTGAACCCAAAAAACCCAAAAGCCCTAAACCCCAAAAAGCCCTAAACCCCTGTGCCCCTCTATCAGCTCAGTGTTCTCCGGCTCCCGATGGACCCTCCAATCCGGCAAGAAGCATCAGGTTCTGTTGACATCCTCTCAGTTCCCCAATACTTCCCTCGTTCCCTTGCTATTTTTAGGGTTCCCTTTGTAAAACCTGAGTAGCAGGAACAAAGGTACCCTGATTGTCTTAAGGGGACACTGAGGAAGCTCGTCTTCCCCGAAACCCTGAACGGAGGGTCTCCCTACGGTAGATACTGCAGCAGATTTTTCTTGATTGGTAGAGCTGCAGATTTCCAGTGTAGGGATTCGAAGTGCGGTCTCTTGTGTTCCCTTCCATGCGCTTCAGTCGGCTGGGCTATAAGGGAGAATGCAAATCCAACCGCTCTGTAGGTTTTCAGGTAAGCTAGGGGCCCAAATAACTACCAATATTGTTTCTAGGGTTCCTCGTTATAGTTTTAGTATAATTTGCCACAAAACTCACGAATCACAGAGCTTCTGCAGGAGTCCCACTGGGAGATTCGAGGAACGCGGCTGGTCGTCATTCTTCAGAAGGTCGGGGCCTCTCTGTGGCTCTGGGGCTTTACGGCTTAGGTTCGGTGGTTTAGGGTTAAGTTTGGCGTTGCGCATGTGTGGAGGTGCCTTTGGGAGTCTGCATAATTCTGAAGGCAGGGATCCCTTCTTGAAACGTTCTTCTACTTATGATCTCTTTCTTGGGAGTGGTCTATATTGGGAACGCCTTATTTTCGAGAGTTTAAATCATGAGCAGGACACAGGCAGGGAGCATGTTTCAGAACATGCCCTCATCAAGGAAGAGAGTGAGTGAAACTTCAGCCTTGTGTCGGCTTGTGCATGGTCGCAGCTTCGTTTGGTAAAAGCGCATGCAACAGCAACTCGGGCACAGGGGCCACAATTGACCAGGGTCATGCGTTGCCACATTTCCCCTGACCACGAAGTCCGGGTGGGCGTTTAGGGCTGGAGGTTCAGAAGACTTCTTGGCAAATGAACCTGTGGCTTAAACTTTTCCTTTGGTTTCTGCTTGTGTTGGTGAGGTTCGTAAGTGTCCGTGATCTATCAACCTTGAGAAGGCCGGCGGCTCAACGATACCCTGGCCAAATGCATCTCGGCTGCCGATGTTTTGGCCTTACGGCCTTCGGCACCCTGAGAGGATTAAGGGGTACCCTACTGTATGCACCAACGGTTTGGGGTTTCAGGGCCTTAAACCCCAGCCCCAGCCCCTTACCTGTAGAGCAAAGTAGGTTATGACCCCTGGCCAACAGGGTGTACCCTTAACAACCATATAGTAGAAGCCAGAAAGTTGGAACATGGATTTAGGAGGATTAGTGCTAGGATCCCTTATATTTTACCTTTAAGGCATGAGGATAATGATGTTCCAACTTTCTGGCTTCTACTATAGGTTATTGACTCTCCAGGTAGAGCCTGAACCCCGAACCTGCGGCGTGTGAGCCTTGACCCAGTATGGCTTGGTCCTGCCCCGATGTTCCCAAATCTCCTCACCTTGATACAGTTTGTAAACTTGAGGGAGGTTCCCAACTGTGCGATCTTGCAGTTTGGGGTCTTTTTGAATGTAGATCACGTCTGGAAGTTTTGGGTCTTTTCGGGTCAGCTCCTCTTTGCGGCAGAGTGACATCTATCCTCCGTCTTAAGCCGCCATGCTTAAGCGCCCCTTGAAATTACTTGTAATCTTTAAACTCTTTTGGGTCTACCCTACCATAGAGTGAGCCTTGTTTGGGCTAGGGTACGCTACCCCTAAACCCTAATCCCTAAACCCCTAAGACAAGGTCTTTGTCAAGGACTGCAAGCAGACGCTGGACATCGAGGATCTTCTGTGAGCGATGGGCCACGGACCAGCCCCTTCGGGGCTGGGCAGGGTTTAGGATTTAAGTAGGAGTTTCCGAAAATTAGGGGTACCTTCTTTTGGGGTCCTCATTAATTGGTTCAGAAAAGAGCGTTTAGGATTTCGGGGGTGGGGTTTCGGGCACGTTGATGACGAAGTGCTCCTCGAAGTGCGAGGAGCTTCTTTCACACAATGTCCCTAGAAGCTTTAAAGCACGGTGGCGCATTCCTAGAAAAGGCGATGCTGACTTTGAACCCTGAAGAGAGAACGAGAGAGAGAGAGAGACCTCAGGGTATCTTCCTGAACCGACCGCCTGAGCATAGCGTTTTGACTGGGTTAACACCGATTCTGGGACTGCCATACCCTTGTCCGACCGCTCTGCGCGGGACGAATTCCGCTGCGCCGAAAAAGCATGCCCAATGGGATCGTGCCTCTTGGGCCGTCGGATCCTAGAAATTGCATCCTGTTCATTGGTGCCCCATACTGTGTGATTTCCCCAAATCCTGAGCCTCTCCGAAGACTCGACCCTTCAAGCCCTAAACTCCGAATCCCAAAAATCGTAGTAGAGTAAGCAACTTTTAGCATTTTAGGGGTGCTATCACCCAAGCTTCCCCTTTGGTTCCTCAGGGTACTCAACAAGTACTGGGTTTTGGGAGCCCATTATTTTACTATAATTTATAATAAGGAATAAAAAGGGTAACTATTCAGGCCCCTATATTAGGCTGAGCGACAAACCTGCCGAGAACTCTTCAGGCGGATCGTGAGCTTGAGGATTTCTTGGCATCGGTGGAGGCCCTCCGCCACTTTAGGGTTTAGGGTTTAGTTTAGGGGTTTGGGGTTTGGGGCTTTGTATGCAGGACCAGACCCAGAGGTTCGATATGGGTCGGCTTGACAAACAAAGCGATCAAAGAGATCGTTTTGCAGTTTCAGGGCTGCGTGTTGAGATGGTCGAGCTCGCAGCCCTCAGGTGAAGGTTGGAGTCTTCGACTAGTCGACCGCCCCCCACGTCGGTAGTCGTGCTGATCTTAGTAGCAGCAGCAAGCATAGCTGAATAAGACGTGGAACAGAGGGATGCGCATCAAAAAAAAACTTTTTTGCATCAAAAAAAACTTTTTTGAATCAAAAAAAAACTTTTTTTTGCATCAAAAAAAAACTTTCCCTTTGTCACACAAGAAGAGAAGGGAGTATGGACGAAAGGACGGCAGGAAGGAAGGAAGGCTGGGAGGAAGGAAGGAAGGAAGGAAAGAAGGAAGGCGAGAAGAGAGAGAGAGGAAGGAAGGAGGGAAGGAAGGCGAGGAGAGGGAGGAAGGAAGGAAGGAAGGAAGGAAAAAGGAAGGAAGAAAGGAAGGAAGGAAGGAAGAAGGAAGGACGGAAGGACGGAAGGCAGCAAGGAAAGGAAGGAAAGGAAGGAAGGCCACCACCACCACCACCAGCACCGCTATTATTACTACTCTTACTACTACGACTATTACTACTACTACTACTACTACTACAAGGAAGGAAAAAAGGAAGGAAGGAAGGAAAGAAGGAAGGACGCATGGCAGGAAGGAAAGGAAGGAAAGGAAGGAAAGGAAGGAAGGCCACCACCACCACAACCACCACCACCACCAGCACCGCTACTACTACTACTACTACCACTACCACTACCACTACCACTACTACTACTACTACTACTACGACTACTACTACTACGACTACTACTACTACTACTACTAGTACTACTACTAGTGTTGATGATATAAATCTTGCATTAACTTAAGGACCCTAAACTATGGGAATTATGGTATATTCCCTAGTATGGGTAATGCAGGATTTATATTATCAACCGTACTGCTACCAGTACCACTACCACTACCACTACCACTNAGGACCCTAAACTATGGGAATTATGGTATATTCCCTAGTATGGGTAATGCAGGATTTATATTATCAACCGTACTGCTACCAGTACCACTACCACTACCACTACCACTACTACTACTACTCTTACTACTACTAGTATAGACTACTACTACTACTACTACTACGACTACTACTACTACTACAACTACTACTACTACGACTACTACTACTATTACTGCTGCCATGACTAAAGCCAGTACAGCTAGTGCTGCTACTACTACTACTACACCGACGACGACGACTACTACTACTACTACGAC
>BGNK01000709.1:10368-26900 GCA_003297005.1 Symbiodinium sp. clade A Y106
CTACTACTACTACGACTACGACTAGTACTGAAAGTTTTTTTTGATGGGGACGAAATCTCCGGATTCTCCTAGGCTTGCCTGTAAACTGGTAGAGAAAGTTTTTTTTTGATGCAAAAAAGTTTTTTGATTGGCTAAAAAAAGTTTTTTTTGATTTTTGAGGAAAGTTTTTTTTTGATGCATTTTTTTTTTGATGGGTTTCCCGGAACAGAAGGCGGGGTCATGATAGGACGGAACCGAGTAGCCAGAACGCTACTTGAAACTGCTCTAGACCCTTCATAGTGGAAGGCCTCTGCCTTGCGTGTGCAGCACGCCTTACTGCCTGCCGAGGGCAGGGTACCCAGAGAGCCACCACCGAGAAAGTGCAGGGTTCAGGGTTTATGCCGCAGGGTTTGGGTTTGCTGTCAGGTCTAGGGATCAGGGGATGCCTACGGGGCTTAGGATTTATTGTTTATCTTCGAGCCGTTGCGTTTGAGTGAATCGGGCTTTGGCCTGCGTGTTGCGATTCAGGTCTGGGTTCGGTGTCGGTCAGTAATTTGACGGAGCTATGGGTGGGTGCATGTGGAGCATCACGATTCTTCATTTCGTCAAGTTGAGAGTCTAGATTTTTCAGGATTAAGGGTTGACGAGTTTTTTCACCCTTTGGTATCTCGAGAGATTATCGCAAAGACACCACACATTGTCGACCAATGCATAGAGTAATATATAGGGGTTCAGTGATCTAAAACGCCAAAAGTAGCTAAAACGAGATCCCAACACATAAAAGGCAATTAGTCTACATGCATACTTTTTGGGTCCAGGTGGGGACATTTAGTCGGCAGGTTCGGTCAACATATCAGTGGCATGCGCCATGGATGTTCGAGGTTTTCCAGAAGCTCAGCAGCTCGGTAGATGACTTTGAACCATAAGAAGCAGAATATGTACTATATAAATATACATATGTAATCTCGAACACATAATATTTGACAGCAATAGCAATAATATTTCAATAGTAATAACAAAAAGTTCACCTGAAACATCCTGTACTCTCAACCATGAGCCACGAATCCCAAACCTTAACCCTCAGGGTCCAGAATGGAAGAGCCTTTAGAGCTTCAAGATGGACGAACTTGGGGACCGTTGGGGGTGCATATCTCTGAAGTAGGGTTCCATTTCGGGTCCTTTCAATCAGGGCGCCATACTATTCTGGTGGACTTTAAACAGGGACCCTAATTTAGAGAACTTCCCATATTCAAGCTCCGGAATTTGCAGCACTGTGGGTCCTCTGTTCGCTGCTATCTATAATGCGCGTTCTTCTAGCAACGCCGGCGCTTTTGTCCATGTGTTTGTGGCGAATACCGTCGTTGTGCTACAAGAACCAGCTTTAGTCACCCGGAACCCTTGTCCCCAAACCCTAGCCTCAATCATCTTGCCCTGATTCTTTTCAGCTGTGATCTCAAGGCTTCGTGATTTCCGCTGTAGAGGCTGGTTTGCTAATAGGGCTTATGGGATTTATCTACGGGGCTGCGAGGGCTTTTCCGTCGGACTTCTACCGTGGGTTATATATATATATATGTAGAAGTGTATAAAATTACATGCATTCATACACATGCATACAGGGTGCAAACGAGCCCATTGATCTACTTTCAGCTTGTTGCCCTTTCATGCCTTGCTGCACCGCACGGGCCTCTTGTACATAGTCTGCTACGCTGTGGCAGTCCCGAATCGCGCGCAGCCCCAATGAAGGTGGCGATTACAGGTGCGGTTTCGGACAATTCGAGGGGCCCCTTTCGATTTGAAGGGGTTCTTGTATGTGTGTCCCTTCATACTTTATATGTGTGTCCCTTCATACAGAACGGTTGTCTTGGATAAGCCCTTTCCACCCAAGCCCATGAAGCAAGAACTTCCGAAGCCGTACAAAGCGTTGCAACATCATCAAGTCTGAAGAGCTAAAACTGAGCTAGCTAGTGCAAAGGGACTAATACTATACAGCAGGGATTTTTGGAGTGTATCGTAGAATAGTTATAGTTAGGTCAAGGACTCTAGTAACTGGGTTCATCACAAACCTCCACGCTAGCCCCCTCTTAGCACAGTTCCGAAAAGACTGTACTGGGATCTATCTTACATACCTTCTCAACTGTAGTTCGTTTTTCTGTTTAACCAATTCTGTAGTTAGGATACTATAAAGTAACCCATAAAGGAACTATAGTGGAGACTGTACGTAGTACTAATTTCTACTTGTTCAGTCATCTATATTGCCAGTCGAATCCAAGGGGCTTCCCGAGCGACGTCATTCCCTCATATGAGGTACAGATCAGAAAGATGGAACTTGGTATCTTTCGGCCGCAAAGCCGAGAATTGTGCGAAAAGGAACATAACGCTTTCTTTTCTAGAGGTTTCATTCAGGTTTATGTATGAATCCCACAGAAATCACGGAAGATCAGTTCCGAAACCATGCAAGCTGAGCCCCGTTTTGAGCCCATGTCCCCGGAACAAGCTTTACTGTGCTATATATACCAACTGTTAACAAAACAGTCCAGCGTTTAAGAGTGTATATAGTGCGGAGCATCATACCAAGACTTAGGTAGGGGTTCAGGGGCTGAGGAGTCAGAAACGATCCGTGCCTGGGGTTTAGGGCTGGCGGCTTGGAGTGGGATGTGACAACAAACCCTGCCGTCTACCAACCTGAAATCCTGCAAAGCCTTGTGCAGGCGCGTTCAGCTATTCTGGCCGCTACTTAGCCAAGCTCCTGTTGGACGGTGGGCATCAAGCTGCTTTGCTCTTGCCATTGGCCCCTGACCACTCTGCCAGGCTTACTAGCACCCCGCGTGCTGAATCGTAGGTCATCTCACTCACCCAGCCCACCTCTAGCGGTTCGCGACACGTCTTGTGTTATAATACCTTGTCGGTGCCCACTTTCGTGTTGCCTCGAGGCCCTTCGACCACAACGGCCCCTTTTTGCATTGATTTCTTCCGTGATACATCCCTTCGTACATATAAGTTCAATGTGCTGAAATCGAATCTTTAGAGCATCTGTATCTCGTCTTCACAGCTTGGAAGTGCAATTCTATGCGGATCACAGGGACGGAGTATCAGCCACATGCCATAAACAGATATGCATGTAAGTCTTCAGTTATACGCGTCAGATTATGGTATTCATGGTAACCCCAAACCTTAATCACTAGTCTCAGTTCTCAAGTTCAGTTCCTCAAGGGGAAGTCTATCAAACCTTTTCTTCCCAGCACGCAACCAATTGGGTGGAAAGCCCTCCCAATTTCCCGAACCCCCAACCCCAGTTAGCACAGCCCGACAGCAGCCAAACTCATGTTACCAGCCTTAATATAGGGGCCTTAACAATTAGAATTGGGTTTTGGGGCCCATTGTACTATAGTCATAATAAGGAACCTATATTGCTAATTATTTAGGCCCATGTACTATATCCCAAGTCCTGAGCAGCGTTCAACCCTAAGTCTGCATCATTGCAGTCGAGGTTGTATCGCTATCCAGCCGCTTTGCGCCGATTGCTGCGGCTCCACTGACCAGTCGGGCGCCTCGGAGACAGATAGAAATTCTGAGCATCACGACGAGGCCAAGGATTGCACCTTACGTGCTTCCCGGTGCTTTTCCGTCTGACCTTAACACATTTATGTTTATGGTTTTTGCTGAAATCCTGAACCCTACAACTAGAACCCCTAATGCACATGTCTGACTAACACCAATCTACTGCTACCAAGTACCCCAGAACCCTATCTCAATGATTCAGGCGCCTGCAATACTGTAATAGGGCCAAGGGTCCCTTTAAAGCTCCTGTATTTCCCAGCCCCAAAATGTCGCTGAAGGATGTCGACTCGGTGGAGAAGCTCGGTTTTCCAACTATCAAAGCTTTTTTTGGCTTCTTGTATTAGATTGTGTTAGTTTCCAGTTTACAGCTGTTCTCTGTTTCTTGGGTTGGCTTGGGTTTTATGCAACTTTTCAGAGTGTTCTTTGGTTTCTTCTACTAGGTGGGGTTTGGTGTATTGAGGTGTTTTGTTGCAAATTAGTATGCTGCCTTCTTTTGATGAAGCGGGGCGGGTCTTGAAGGTGAACGTTAATGTTTCCTTGGGTCTTGCGGAAGCCAGGAAGCATCCGCTGGACTTCTCCGATGAGAAGCGCTTGGGCACAGCTTTGGAGGGATGCTCCGTGCTGCAGCTTGGCTTTGACGCAAGGACGTGTGGATGTAAACCCCAAACCCCTAAACCCTCGGCCGAAGCCTGTCCAAACGGATGGAGCTGAGTAGACACCATAGAGTAGTGGTCCTTTCTATTCCCTGGGCATCCCGCCTTTTCGAAAAATTCCACTGAAACCCTAAACACGAAGTCCTCTAATACGAAACCCTTCAATTCTAACCCCGAGAAAGGATCTTCAGTCCGCAGTGGAAGCTCTTGTGGACTACCACATACAGGTCACAGTACTTTTGTTGATACTCCCCGCCAGTCCTGGCTATGAACCGGCTGGTATGAACCGTGTATTCCCGGATGCTTACCTGATCACCCCTGTGACTGTGATCTGCTGATTGTAGTCCTCAGAATCCAAGCTCTACCTAGGCACCTAGCCACCTTGCTTACAGTCGATTGGATTCTGGGACGGGGGTGCATTATTATACCTTCTGTAATTATTGTAATTATTTCTGGCGTTGTTGATGGTGTTGTGCAACATTCCCACTAGATTGTTTCGCTCAACAGACCACGAACCACATGCCTGGCCTGGATTGTCCGAGAGATGATTGCTTGTGGCTGTGGCGAGTCTTGATATGCGTTCGGTCTGCTGATTCTGGGACGTGGGCTGAAGAATCGAACTGATGCGACAAAGGTTGTAGGTCCGAAGGACGACACGTCGTACTTCGTTCCTGTGAGGAAACTAGACCTGCTCTTGCGTTGCATTCTGCCGGGCTGTGTGCTGTCACGCATATGATCCGTCATACATCTAAAGCAAACGGGGGCCACGATTGCACTGCATGGTCCTGTTCATTTTCGTCTTAACCTGCTTTGGTTTTGGCCCGCGAGCTCGCATAATCCTCAGACGGATCGGTGGTGTCGAGAAAGCAAACCGTAGCAACAGGTGGTGTACATACTGGATCCGGTTTGAGAAAGACGGCGACACCTTCGCAGCTGCTGCGGACCGATGTAAACGTCTTTTTGAGATGCTCGGTGCAGTTATTATTCAATTTTCGTAAAGTCTGAATATTCCGCACAGACCCCCATGAACCCTCTGTCAGGATAGCGCGCCAGGCCGGCGTGCGGCGCATAGTCTACACCTCCCACACCCACGCGACGGAGGCCGTTGTGTTCAGGGTATCACACACACACACACACCCGCGCGCGCGCGTTGTGTACTGTTTAGATTGTCGTGACGGTATTACAATGTGCTATGCTTCGTTCTCCACTACTACTAAGACTAACCTGGAAAGACGAACCTTTTGATTCCCTGGGTGGTAGGGCAAGTAAGTAGACCTGAAGTCGGCCTGAAACTGCAGAAGTTAGACCCTGAAGACATCGCCGGAGAAGTGACCTGGACTCTGGCAACGTCGGTCGGGCCGACCTTAGAGCGATTCTGAAGCGGACTGCATCCCCAAGCCCTGCTTGAAGCCTATAATGTATTCCTTCAACCTCTAGATCTAAATTCAGAATTGAGACCTTGTGGGCTGCAAAACTTCGCCCGAGCCCTCAAATTGAACAGAATGTAGATTTTTTTTGGGTGGTACCCTATTCCAGTTATTTTAAGCGCCTACATTACACTTTGGTCTGCTGTTCAGGCCTCTCCCTTCGTGTACATCGCTGGAAAGGCTCGTGCTGCAGCTGCCCTCAGAGCCTCGGGGATTGGCTCCTACGTCGCTTTGGCTGCATGAGAGGGTCGTTAGGGGTTTTAGGGTTTAGGGTCATTCCTCATGTCATGGGTTTTTCCAAAGGTCTGCAATGGTTTGCGGAAAAGGTTCATGGGCTTGCAGGGTTCGTCGAAGGCTTTCTGGAGACTCCCGGGTTAATTTTGAGATGCATGTAGGGGTTTGGGAGTTTCCGAAAACAGGGGACCCTAATGTAGTACCCTAAATAGTAGGATCCTTATTATAAGGACCCCAAGAAAAATAAGGTGCCCCTAATGTTTGGAAACTCCCATTTAGGGGTTTAGGGGGGTTTAGGGTGTACGGTTTCATGACATTATAGTGATGGTCAGTCTCAACAAAACCTGCAGACAGTAGCAAGAGAAAGTATTGTCGCTGTGGCACTCGCCAAATCACGAAACTTTGGCTTTTGCAGAACGCCATCTATCACCTTAAACCCTGCCTTAACCCTGAATAACCTACCTTTTTAGGGTTCCTTATTAGGTTATTTCGGGTTAAGGTGAACCCTAAACCAAGAACCCTGAACTCGGTGCCCTGAGCTACAACTGTTCCCTGAATCAAAGAAGACCTGCCTTAGTCTTACAGTTTAGGGCTCAGGGCTTTGAGGCTTCTTTAGGGTTTAGGGTTTAAGGTTTAGGGTTTAGGGTTTAGTCTTACATGAAAGCTAAAGTCTGGAATCTTCTTCGGATGAGTCGTTGAGGCTCATGTAAATCCCGTCATCGTCCGAAACGAAGCTACGACAGCGCGCCCATAAAGGTGTAGGGCGCAGCGTTTAGGGTTTTCGGGAGGGGCTGGAACAGACATAAACTTTAGCCCTTGAAAACTCAGCGACTATATCTACATGAGATGGTAGGTAAACCTGGCATACCTTGTGATTCTGAAGCCCCGCAGCAACACATATATAGTGCAGACAGGGTTTTCATGTTCAGCCCTAGGCTGATCTTCTCAGGCGATTGCCCGCCCGTGCGGCATTTTTGGCGACACTGCCGGGGAGTCGATTCTGATGAACAATGCGGCCTGGGTGCTAAGGTAGGACCGCTGCGAAAGTGGCAGAAGTTGCATGTCGGAGTTCAGCTGAGGTCTTTAAGGGGCTTGGGCCAAGGTCTTATAGGGTTCACAATTTGTTTAGGAGAGGGTTTCCTAGTAACCAAGATGTGGTGTTCAGGGCTTTCAGGGTTTGAAGAGTAGGGCTTGATTTTCAATACTCATTGGCAGGCGAACTCCGCTGTTTCTCCTGGCCGGGGATGGCCAACAGCTGTTCCAGCCCATCCATGTGCGCGTGCCTTTGCAGAATTGCACAGCAGACGGTCCAAGGGGTTGAGCCACAGCTTGGTATTCAGGATGCAGGGCGCTTTCAATTGATTGCGGCATCCAATCAGACAACCCAAGTCTTCGCACAAGCAAGAGCCCGTACCTGAGCCATTGAAGACGCATAACTTGATCCAGGACATGGCTGAGCTCCTTCTGTCGCTCGGGGCCTTAGACAACGAGGCTGCCCCCAGCGAAGAACGAGATGCGTGTGCCTTGGCTCAAGCCTGCCCAAGACCGATGGAGCAACATGAATGTTCAGGAACACACACACGCGTGCGCACACACACACACACGCACGCACGCGCGCGCACACACACACACACCCACACCCGCGCGCGCGTAGTACAGGGTCAGTAGACTTAGAGACAGTGAGGCGGAGCATGCAGCCCGACCGCCTGCACAGGGGTCTACACTTGAGCGTACGGGGCGGAACTAGTCGTCCAGCAGAATCCACAAACGCAGCCACCATCAGGTTGAGGGCGTAAGGGTTCCAGATTCAGGGTTTAGATCAATGTTTCTGTCATGAACACCTTGATGGCAGACATGATGCTAGTGATACCATGTGCTGATTTGATCGGAGAGCGGTTGGGCGTTCCAGGCCTGTCACTCAAGCTCTGGTTCCAAAAGGGTTTAGATCATCTCAACTACCGGCATGTTCCCGGAGTAAAGAAATTCTATGCCAGTGGGGTTTACACACAGGACCCCTCAGGGTAAACCGATACTGTAGACGATCTCAGGCTTGTTTGCCTAGTTGTATTATGATTAAGTCTCGTGTAGGGCTAATGGTTGGATCACATAGTCCAGGAAGTACCTATCGCCGACTATGTCCTAGCGCTTCGGTGCGGCATCAGCTATCTGCGAGGTGGTCCAGACCGACCAACATCTTTGGACTTGTCCCTCGCCAGCGGCAACCTAGGGCGTGTTCAGTGGTCACGGGTTTTTAGAGGAACCCTAAACCCCATTATAAGCCCTAGTCTACAGTTCAGGGTGTAGGGTTTTCGAGCTTCTGCGGCGCTAAACGCAAACTGAGCTGTAGGAGCCAGAAGAGTTCGCACCCTGAACCCTATACATCCTATCCCTCATGGAGTCCTTGATGAGTGGCTCTGTCGGGCTCAGGGTTGCAAATCAGGATGTGGACGGACGTTTCTACTTCACGGGGCCTGGGGTCTTTCAAACGTGCACACATCCGAAGTCGTGACCTGAATCTTGAGCAGAGTTTATATAATATGAAACTGGGGAATGGGGATTGATTTGAAGCTGACCCAAAGTGCACTCCATGCCAAGACCTGACCTGTACACTATTGCAGGCACCGGGCCTGCAGATTGAAAGTACATCGAAGCTCATGAGCTGTAGGTCGCATGAAAGAATCTCCTGATCTTCTCCGAGGGTCACCCTAAATTAAAGCTCAGATCATAAAAATTCAGGAGCTGCCAGATGGTGTCCGCAGCTTGCGCATACAATCCCCTGAAGCAGGAGCAAAGACCCAATCCCAAACAGCCAGACCTCACGACGCCATTTTTGCTTCATGCAAACAAGCGAGTCGAAACCCTAAACCTAAGCCCAGCGAGACTGAAACGGGTCTTTCAACAACAAACCTAAGCCCAAACGGCGCAAGGGAAGGCCGGGGTAAAAGCTTTCTCCTAGCGCCCTCGCCACGAACCTCGAAATTTTAAATCCAGTCCGTCCTGATTCCAGACCCCCCCCCCCCCCCCCCNCCCCCCCCCCCCCTCGCCCAAAACACGGAAAAGAATTCTCGCCCTCGGACCCGAGACGCCCGGCCTTATTCCGGAACTCTCTTGGACATGCCTGGACCCCCATCTACCCTCCACGAAGTCCTGATTACTGTTCCTAAACCCTACCTGGACCTTAAATATTGGCTAGATTTAGCCTTTGGGGCCATATACTTGTCAGGTTCAAGGCTTGCGGGTTGATTGAATGTTCAGAAACCGCAACCCGCAGCACCAGAATCCGTAGAAGCCAGGTTTCAACACATAGCTTCTTGCGTCCAGTCGCGGGCGACAGTGGCGGCACCCGGAGTGCTCTCAACGAGGCACAGGTATTGGTTGTTATAATAGTAGTACTAATAACCACAATAATAGCACTAATAATAACAATAGTAACAAAAGGCCAATAAGAATAAGAACATTCATAATCATAACAACTGCATTAACAACTGCTGCTTTCGCTTTTAAATGATAAGTTTAGTACGGCTCTCTACCCACCAGACCATCGGATATCAGCAGCCCCCGATGCAAAGCAACGATTGGGGGTGCTTTGGGCTTTCCGAGCACCACTTTCGTAGAGAATTTAGGCTTATGAATTCTCGGCAACCTGGAACTCCCAAGTCTTGTAGTCTTTTTGCTATAGTTGTTATATACATATATGTATGTATATACACAGTCACTATATTTATTATGGTTTTTATAGTACCCTTATGGTTGTATCAGTATATTGTTCCAGCGAAATGGTTTATGCAGATTATTGTCGTTGAAGTTTAGGTGTCTGAAGTTCAGTGAATTTAGATGCTTGGTGTAGGGTCCAAATTATATTATTAGTATGTTTATTATTATTAGTATTGTTGTTGTGATTAATATTATCATTACTATTATTAGTATTATTATTAGTATTTACTCTATTTTTCGTTATTTTTAGGTAAATTAGGGGAACATCGTATTTGCCATCGGGCCTTTGGGTTCGAATTGTTGGGGTTTCCGGGCTCAGGGGTTGGATACTTGGGTGGTTGTCAAAATTAGGGTCCCTTTTTGGGTCCCTAATAGTACGGCACCTAGTATTTAGGGTACCCAAACAGGGATCCTAATTTTGACAACTACCCACTTAGCTTTTGCACTGCCTTAAGGAACATGGATACTACGTACAACGGGGTCCCTTGTAGACGCTGGAGGGCCCATGGCAGTACGATCAGACATGTGATCAATTGTTGTGGCTTGAGGTTTGTATCTTTATAGCCTTTAGGGTTTCGGACTCGAGGCTTCATGTTTCGATAAGCAGAGGTGGCCAGCCATGATTTATCAACCCTTGTCGGCTACTTAGCCGCTACTATATTTCAGTACATTAATCCCACTACCAGGCTCTATGATGAAAATGGTACTGGTATATACTGGACTATACATGACAGTTACATATATATATATATACACACTGTGATATACTGTAGACCTTATGCTTTGTATTACAGACTTCATACTGTTTGCTATGTTGACTAAGTTTGCTATGTACTGTATTCCATACACTATACTATACATACCATATACCAAATAGTAAATGCTTTGTGCTCTATATAATGTATACTTCATACTAGTTACTTTGTACCATACTGATCACAGAAAGGTCGCCGCTTGACAAACAATCGCTGCATGCCAGAACACATGATGCTCGCTTACCCTGTCGGGGCCCCCAAGCATTATGTTTCCCAGTGAGCTGCAGCAGCCCTGATGCTACGAGGCTGGTCACGCAACTGACGAAGCCCATCAACTGGTACACTGAAGATGTGTTGTTAGATGCAGATTCTCGGCCAAATCCTGAACCTGCAGCCAATAGGCAAAAAGCAAGACAATCCCCCATAGAATCGTCATGAAATCCGAATAAAACTGTATAGCAACCCATGCAGGTGAAGAAACTTCTCAAAGTCGTAAACCCCATAAACAGACCACCCTAGGAAGCCTATATAGTCTGGAAATCTCACAAGCCCATGTAAAACCGTGCATACATCAAACCGATGCATCGGCATCTTCAAGAGCATCTGTCCTCGGATTTCGGATCGGTTTAGCATTTAGTCTTTGAGTTTCATGGTTTACGCCTCTGTATGAATTCGCCAGTATATGAGATTTCGTTTTGGTGCATGTTACTGTTAAAGAGATTATTTTGTCCTCTATCATCGCCTGGTAGCCGAGCCTGTGTAGCGGGGTCGCACAATGGCAGGTTGCATTGCGGCTGGTTCTCACGATTTGGAAGGTTTGAGGTTGCAGTTGCATGTTGTTAGGTGTCTTGAGTTACTTCTACACGGGAGTTGCTCCAGACTTCCATATCCTAGGCCTTAGCCAGCATGCTCCAGTCAGCTGTCCTTCTCTGCATCCGCCGTTGGCTAAGGATGACTTGGATCTTCTATGCCCCTCGGCCGGGAGCCGGTGTTTCTTATTGTTGGCGACTTTTGAGGGCCCCCGGGGTCTACATTCAGGATCCTACTATTATGGGCTCCATATTAATATTGATAAGGGTCTCATGCAGTGGAACTGCCATATGTTGTTGGCTTCTACACCAATCCTCGGCTATAGATTCGCTGGCTGAAACCTCAACCGCCCGAAACCCCGATTTCGGGAGGCGTATACAGATCTTCGTCCTGGACCCTTGCCCCAAAGCCCGGAGCTCCAGATCCTAAGCCTAAGCCGTGACCACGGTTTTGGGTTTAGGGTTTAGGGTAACCCTAAACCCTAAACCCCTAAACCCCTAAACCCTAAACGTGAATCCTGAAAATTCTGCCCTGGCTTTCCGGCACGACCAGGTCTGAACCTGCATCTTCGAGACCCAGGGGTCCCGTTGCGGAACTCCCTTAAATCAGGGCTTCCTAAGCCTTGAGGGCGTAAGGGTTTAAGCTGAAGCTTTAGGCCGTGGCGAGCCTGAGGTATTGGAGTTGTGGGCTCTAGGATTGGGCTGCCTAGACCTGGTAGTAGCCTCCCACTCTAGGACATGCAATCTTTCCCCATAATAGGAAGACTCCATAGTGTAGGTCTTAAACCGACCCTTCACCAAACTCCCCATAGAAGGATAAGTGTTCCGGGCATCTTGCAAAGTTTTCCTGAAAATATTGGGGCATTGGGGGAGACCGAAAGGCTCTGCGCTTTCCGGTAGTGGGAGGTCCCTGCGTTGACGCCTAAAATCAGGGTTCTGAAATGTGCCGGATCCTGCAGTCTGCCAGACGGGCGGGAAGAAGGATGCCCTCTGAGGGTTCTATAAGACTTCGGCGGGTGTAGAGTTCTATAAGAAGCACCAAGGGTTTCATGAGGGTTATACGGGTCTCTGGATCAGCAGCCTCCCATCCGGCCCTTTGTGGCTTCGCGCAGAATATGTCCGGATGGAGAAAGAGGACAGAGCCCCCATGATATTCCGCATGAACATGCCGAATGCATATTGCGCTGTCTCTCAGTCTGCAAGTATGCATACTTGTATGCAAGAGTCTAAGAGCATCCAGAATATCAGAGTGCATCATGAAGCTATGTCCATGTAGGTATATCGGTATAGGGTAACTAATTTACGTGTCTTTCCATTCTCTACATTTATATATACAAATACATATCTGCACGCATATACCAACAATATGTGTACATGTGTACATTCGTATCCAAGTACTTGTGCTCTCCTTATACATCCAGGGAACCCTGAAAGGAACCCCAAAAGGGAGCCTTAAAGGAACCCTTCAAGGAATCCTGAAAGGAACCCTTTAAGGGATCCCAGATCCAATCAGAGGCTCCGGCTTGACGGTGGCAGAAAACCCAGAAGATCCGGCCATCGCGAGGCGCAGGAGTTTGCGCCCTGCCAGAAGGTTTGGCATCCTTTGAGGGGGCCCTTTCAAAGTCGAGGAAACTACGTTTTAGGGTTTAGGGTGTAGTGCGTATCCGAAATCCTAAACCTACACCGTAAACATAAGGCAGCCTCAATCTGACGTCCGAAGCTCCAACAAGTCAAGGTTCACTTGGCTCGAGGAAGTCGGGCCGTGGTTAGGCCAAGATTCTTGGACCTGTTCTGTTGACTGGGTCATAATATGTCTTGGCATGCATGTGGATATGTATTTCTGTGTGTGTATATAAGTATATAGGTATTGAGGAATCATATACAAGTATATGTACGAATATAGTTACATATGCATATTGGTATATCTATAAACTTTAAACAGATGCACACTTGTTTATGTATATATGTAGAAGTACATACATGTATATGTATCTATACACACAGACATATACATGCATGTATGCATATATACATATATGTTTATATTCATGTGCAGAAACCTATCTCTCTCTCTCTCTATATATATATATATATATATATATCCACACTTACAAAATGTACATCAACACATATATACCTTAGGGGGTTATTGGGCCTTTCGGGTTTGGGGCGTACAGACTAGTTTGTTTTGTGGTTTTGCTATTTAGAGGTCTCGGTTACTGTAGGGCTTAGGGTTTATTGTAACTTCCTGACTCCTTAGAGACCAGATGCACGTAATTCACGATGTTATTCCTTAGAGTTCACAGTGTACATATCGTGTAATGTACTCCAAACCCTACTGTAATTATTCATGCCCCTATATTTGGCGTTCTACACCGTAAAGTCCCCCCGCCAATCCTACCCATACTCTCCATCGCAGCTCCCTTCTTGTGCTCGCGAAGGCTTTTGGCATTCTCTAGTCTAAGCATGAAGCTGACTGACATGAAAAATGAATTGCATGAGAGAATATGGGGTCTGAGCCAGTCAACCTTGAAGCCCTCGACCCGTGGCTTCACGGGAAGCCCTCGACCCGTGGCTTCACGGAGTGAGTTCCAGAGTTTCGACTCGGAAGCTCAGTGAGCTGGAGCAGACAGGTCATGGGGCTTTGGGTTTTGTATAGTGCATAACAAAGATTCCGTAAGTTGCAGGGTTCTCTGTACGACACGGCTGCGGATTACCGTTGCAAGCTTCCGTAGTTGTGATTGTTGCGAGTTCTTGTTTCGCTGCTGCCCTCAACCCCATAGTGTTCTGATTGTTTCTGCCGGTGGGTACTCATGCGGTCTGGCGTGTGGTACTTTCCACGTGAGCTACCTCGTGCCTCCAGAGCGCTAAAGTTCTCATCCCTACACACCCCCGCAGCCCCTAAACCCTATAAGAGGCCCTGATACAGGAACCCTTCAAGGGCCCATCCCTAAACCCGATAAGATGCCTGAAAGCATGGGAGTGTGCTCAGGATTACATCTCCTCCATGCAGCGCTACTACTACCAGCGCAGCTCATAAGCTGGTCTGAGGGGCGGACAAGAGATTTGAAGCATAGGCTTTAGGGGTCATAGGTTTTTTTTAGGCTTTGAGGGTTTAGAGTGAAAGGGGTTTAGGGGCTTAGGATGTTCAGGGTTTTTGGTTTTTTTTAATTTTAGAATTTTGGGGCTCAGGGAGAGTAGAATTGTGCGAAGCGACAAAGTCCTCTGTCAGTGATCCTCCCTTGCCGTGGCAGATCACTCCCGTCTGCAGCCTCGCCCAGCCAGCCCGAAATCGTTGACTTCAGACCACAAGCGTCGATGCTGGCGAAGCCCGCCTTGCGACTGTCCTAACTACGTAGTGGCAATGCTTTGGGTCCTAGAGCCGCATAGTTTTTGATATACCATCGTGTCGATAGTTTAGGCCTCCACGTCGCAGCTTTGCCAGTCGATTGATTCTCGGCTTGTATTTCACAGACACGCAGATGGAAAATGGCAGAGCGCTGCCAACTCCACGCCAAGATGTGCTGCTATGTGCAGAGTTATCCATGAAGTGGGAAGCGGCGGCTTGCGAGTTTGGGGCCTGGGGCGAGAGGCTTTGGACTTCCACAGGCTTCTTAATCACCCGGCTAAGCTAAGCCACTGCCTCGACTCGTTGGTTCTGAAACTGCGCATTTTTTTGCATCGTACGGTTGTTTTTCCTTAACAGAGTGTATGAGCCGGAGCAGAGATGGACGAAGAGTTCAGGGCACCGCTCAAAAGGCAACGCAGCCACTGAGCACGAGCAGCTAATACAGGGCCTAAATAGTTACCAATAATATTGTGGGGGTTCCTGCTTATTATTCTGGTATATCCTGCCCCAAAACCCCATTCAAATTGTTAAGGCCCCTGTATTAGTATCTTAAACACGTTGCGCACCCATTGGTGCGATGTGCTAGGATACTTACTACAAGGACCCCCAGTGCCAAAGAACAAGGACAGCTAGTCCCAACTAAGCCGCCATCATAGTATGGAAGCCTAACTACCTACATTATCTCTAGGATTCCTTATAATACTTATACTATAAAGGAGCCCAAAACCCTATTCTAATCATGAAGGCCCCTACATTAAGGTGCTCTATCGGCGATCGCCGGCCTCATTCTCTGCTTCGCGGGAAGGTTCACCCCTGAGTCAACTTCGTGGCTTACTATAGGGGCCTTAATAATTAGGGTTGAGGGTTCAGAGTTTAGAACTATTGTGAGGGTTCCTTATTATAAGTCTATAGTATGATATACCCCCAGACCCTGCTCTAATTATTAAGGCCCTTATAGTACAAGCTGTTGTGTTCCATCTGAATCGGAGTACATAGTGGAAACAGGGGCTTAACCCTAAACAGGTGGGTTCTGCGGAGTCCATGTAGCTTGTTTTCCTTATCTCTGCAGGTTTCTCCCTAAGCCGCCGACGATAAACGCACAACAAATCTCCAGCCTTCAACATTTAGCCGAGATTCCGGTATTCGACGAGATGATTCATGAGTTCTTAAGTCCGCAACCCCTGCGTAGTGACTTTATTCTGAGAAATTCCCGTCCTTGGGCTTCTCATCTTCAGGGTTCACCTGTGGAGTAACCAAGGTAGCTTTAAAAAGGCCCTAAACCCTAAACCCTAAACCCTAAACCGAAATTTCTCGGGACATACCCCGTTTTAAAGGTACATGGGTTACTCTAGGTAGGGTTTAGGGGCTTGCGGACTTGTTGGTGGCGCAGCTCAGGCGACAGCCTCTCGCGCTCCCAGTCAGAAACCCTACGCTCCCGAACCTGAAACCCCTATACCCATAAACCCTCAGCCCCTAAACCCCTAAACCCTTGACCCCTAAACCCTTAATTAAACCCTAAGGCTATCCCCAGAAGCCTCAAAATCCGAAAAACTGGGCGCTTTCCCGGAGTCGTCACTGCTCGCGCAGGCATTTTCCCTACTCCGCCTTCTTCTGGCGGGTCGGCCTCAGACGGCCTTTCCGGGAGTTCTGGGTCGGTTTTGTGGGATTCAGTTTTCCCGAAAGCATCGCGAAGGGTTCTTCCGTGCGGAGCAGATACATAGGGTGAAGTACATAGAGTGAAGTGATGCATTTGACTCTATGTGACTCTAGCACTCTGTGACTCTATGACTCCTATAGACTTTATGACTCTATTATGACTCTATAGACTCTAATGACTCTATATCTTTACTATACACTCTACTATACTCAAACTCTATCTCGGTATATTAATCTTTCTTTTATAGCCGGGGTGGCACCATCCCCATCGATCGGGAATGCAACCCTTCACAGGGATTGGCAGGGTCGAACGCACGAACGCGAGGTAAAGTGACAAAGTATGCGGCGCAACTTGCAACCCTTCACAGGGATTCGCGTGGTCGAACGCACGAACGCGA
>BGNK01000709.1:26914-144782 GCA_003297005.1 Symbiodinium sp. clade A Y106
ATTCGCGTGGTCGAGCGCACGAACGCGAGGTAAAGTGACAAAGTATGCGGCGCAACTTGCAACCCTTCACAGGGATTCGCGGGGTCGAGCGCACGAACGCGAGGTAAAGTGACAAATCGGCATACGCACTTTGCAACCATTCACAGGGATTGGTAGGGTCGAACGCACGAACGCGAGGTAAAGTGACAAATCGCCATACGCACTTTGCAACCCTTCACAGGGATTGGCAGGGTCGAGC
Organism: Symbiodinium sp. clade A Y106; assembly: GCA_003297005.1. NCBI lineage: Eukaryota > Dinophyceae > Suessiales > Symbiodiniaceae > Symbiodinium > Symbiodinium sp. clade A. The sequence goes on from BGNK01000709.1 coordinate 27,153, forward strand.
GCACGAACGCGAGGTAAAGTGACAAATCGCCATACGCACTTTGCAACCCTTCACAGGGATTGGCAGGTTCGAACGCACGAACGCGAGGCAAAGTGACACATTGTGCGGCGCACTTTGCAACTCTTCACAGGGATTGGCGTGGTCGAGTGCACGCACTTTGCAACCCTTCACAGGAATTGGCGGGTCGAGTGCACGAATTTGCAACCCTTCACAGGGATTGGAAACTTGCAACCCTTCACAGGGATTGGCGTGGTCGAACGCACGAACGCTAGGTAAAGTTGCAATTTTTGATGTNGCAATTTTTGATGTGCATTGAGGCGAAATTTGCAACCCTTCACAGGGATTGGCGTGGTCGAACGCACGAACGCTAGGTAAAGTTGCTACTTTTGATGTGCATTGAGGCGAAATTTGCAATCCTTCACAGGGATTGGCGTGGTCGAACGCACGAACGCGAGGTAAAGTTGCTACTTTTGATGTGCATTGAGGCGAAATTTGCAACCCTTCACAGGGATTGGCGTGGTCGAAGGCACGAACNAAAGTTGCTACTTTTGATGTGCATTGAGGCGAAATTTGCAACCCTTCACAGGGATTGGCGTGGTCGAAGGCACGAACGCGAGGTAAAGTTGCTACTTTTGATGCGCATTGAGGCGAAATTTGCAACCCTTCACAGCTATGTACTTGACTCTATGACTCTATGCTAACTATGCACTCGACTCTATGACTCCATGACTCTATGTACTTGACTCTATGACTCTAGTCTAAACATCCACGCACTAGACTATATGACTCTATGTACTTGACTCTATGCACTGCCCTCTAAGACTGTATATACTCGACTCCGTGACTTTACCTAGCTCCAACACTCATGGCTAATCATGCTTTCGGGCCACTTGTCTTCTAGTTTTGTAACTGTGGGCTTCGCGTTGGGGATTGTGTTTTGTTGTTGTGGGTTTAGGACTTGGGCTTCGGGTTCAGGATTTGGTTTTGTCATTTCTTCTTCACTCTCCCCTTCGCGCTTCTGAGGGCTGAAGATACCCAAAGCACTAAACAGAATGATCCCCCTCAGCGGGAGCAAAGAGAAAACGTTGCAAAGAGAAGGAGGACGGGGATTCATATCGAAGCCCGGCAGGCTCGAAACCTCCCGAAAAAAGGCAGAAAGGCTGCACTATAAGGGCCATTATAATTACCTATACTATTTTGGGAGTTCCTGATTATAAGTATAGTATAATTTAGCCCTTTTTCTTTTTGGTTTCCTTTATTAAAGCCAACTCGTAGGAAAAAGGGTACCCTTATCATCATGGGGATGCTCAAAAACCGAGGGATTCAGGGTATTCTTGCAGATCTTTAACAGCCTTTCACTAATTTAGTGATTGGGTTGTCGCGGAGAGAAGCGAGTATCAGTATGTGATCCTCACATAGTGTGAAGAATTCGGACAGACAGTTTGCCAGAGCTTAGGACGGGGCTGCCCCGATGCTTGCCAAACTGGCTTTCTATTTTCAGTGGCCTTCGTCAGGTGTTTGTGACCAAACACTGGCCCCAAATATGCAGAGCAGGCCGGTTACTTGGCTGGGTAGTGGTGTCGCTGGATTGACTCGGCAGTATGCAGACGCCTGTTTGAAAGGGTTCGGGTAGTTTGCACATGTCACACGCTGGCGTTGCTGATTGCAAGGACATGGGTTGCATGTCACAGGATCAGGCCCCAAAAGTCCAAGCAACTACGATGTGTCCTGCTGGAAGCTTGTAGTGCCCTCACAGGGCATCATAGATGCCACCTGTACTCGGCTTCATGGATCTAAGCCTAAGCCCTAAGCCTTCTTGCATCCTCAGGACTCCCGAGTTCTCCAGTTACCTATATTATGTAGCCGAGTAACCGGCTACTTGGGTAGTTCTCTAAATTAGAGCCCCTTTTTAGCCTTTAATAATTGCACTTTCAGAGGGACCCCAATGTAGAGAACTTTCCATATTATCATGTACCCGCGTAACCCCTAAACCCTAAACCCTAAACCTAAACCCTAAACCCTACACCCTAAACCCTAAACCCTAAACCTAAACCCTAAACCTTAAACCCTAAACCCGAAACCCTGGCAGCTCATCAGCTTCGTAGCCGGTACCTCGCAAAGCGCGCAGCGGCGATGGGCTCAGGGTGCCAGGGCAGGAGTTCTCGGAGAGCTAGGGTTTAGGGTTTCAAGGGTTTCGGGAGTTGGGGTAGGTTAGAGTTTCCATACTTCTGGAAAAAAGTGTTGTTCCAACAATTAATTAACTTAGTCGAACTTGACTCAAGGAATACTGCAAATATTTTTGGTGTATCAGGCTCTCTCTGATGTGAGGAGCTTTGCCTAAATCAGATACTCAGATAGAGCTTCCTGTGATGCCTCTGCCGATCTTCAAAGCATTTCAGAACATGCGTCCATCTTGGCCCTGTTTAAATGCTGTCGCTGCATTGTTTGTTGTCACTACCAAGGGTTTCTCGAAAGAGCAACTTTGACACAAAATCATAGCATTATACTTTTTATTCGGATCATTGTTATGAACATTACCGTTGTTATTCAATAACAACAGTAATGTTAATAGCGATAGTTGCTATTCTTATGGAAACTCCAAACGATGACAAACAAGCATTTACCCCTTCTGCTGGGCCTTTGTTTGGTGCGAGAAAGAACAGAACAGAAAAGCCAGTACCCCAGCCGATATCTCTGAATAAGGTGTGTATATGCATGTATGTGTATGTCTGATTCGTCGAGTGCGAGTGACAAAGAATGTGTGTATCTATACACATTTGTGAGAATATATATATATATATGTACATATACACACATATATATATATATATACCGTACATAATTATATCTGTGCTATGTCATGTCTTTACATATATATATATATATATATATACATAGAGAGAGAGGGAGAGAGACACGGGGAGAGAGAGAGAGAGCGAGAGAGAGAGCGAGAGAGAAACTGCGACATTGCCCTTAGCAGGTGCGGTCAGGCAAACTTTAGAGGAGATCCCGCCTCAACAGTGCGGGATCTATAGTAGAATCTAGGTCATCATGAGAATCGCTTGGGTCGGTAAAGCTGAACTTCTCATAGTGCACCCAAAAAGGGGGATTGGGTTACAGGCTTGCCACTGCCTGCTTACACAGCTCCGTGATCCTTTAATGCCCTCAGATTGTAGTTTTCTAAACGAGAGATGCTTCTTGAAAGGACCCGCGACGTTTTGGTTCATGATTTAGAACGCCTAGACCCGAAGCCCCAAGCCCAGCCTTTAAAGGCCTGGTCCCCACAGCTGGTAGTACCAAATCGACGAGCAACTTATCCCGTACTGCCTTTGCTGAAGTCAAGCTGCAGTCCAAAGAGACGCAGCAAGTTGTATTCTACGACGAGTCCATGTGTTATGGAGTAGATTCTGGCTGTGGTTCAGGAGTTTGGCTGCCCAACCGTGTCGTCGGGAATCGGATAAGGAGTAGGAGCGATCATGGAAGGTATGTGTATCGGATCGAGGCGAGCAAGACTCATAATAGTGAGGATTTCTAGTTGCAGAACTTGCGAACATGCTGGCCACGACTGGTGGACGTGAGCGACTCCGCCGCACATCCGAACTCTCAAGAGCCCCTAAACCCTCAACCTCAGGCCTTTGGCAACTTCCCCTAAGGGTCCAAAGGACCCAATAATAAGGTACTTGGGTTTAGGATAGTAGTTATGTAGCTCTACGTTTGGGAGAGTATATGATTATTAGGTACTTGGACCCTTAGGGTTCGTGCTCCAAGCCACAAGCTGTTTGCCGATGCGACGTCTGCTGCGCTTTGAGTTGCTTCCACACGTTGAAGCACTGTCATCTATTCTTCGGAGTTACCCTGCAATGCGGGCTCGTCCTTGCTAGGTAGGAGGGCCAAAAAGGCCCAAAGTCTCTCAAGCTGGAAACTTGCACCCAATACCTTTGACCTTAAGCACCGAACGCTGAATCTAAGGCCCTGCAGGCAGTCGTTTCAAGCCTTGCCTACATGCGCCAGCACACACACACATGAGATGGACTAGCACGCATGTCCACATGTCCCTTTCTTTCCACTGATGTCTGTTTACATACGTGCATGTACGCCTGCATGTCTACATGCGTATACGCATGTACAAGTATATAAGTGGGGAGCGTTTTTTGTTATTCTGTCGATGTGATAGCTCAAACCACATACAAAAATCTGCTCCTGTCGGAAGGCTCGGTTGTAGAAATGAAACGAGAGCCCCGTCACGAGAGTTGCACTGTTTTGCAGAGGCCTCAGTCCAGCTGGTCCCCTGACACCTCCCGCTGCCTCCAGTTCTGACTGTGCTGATGAAGCTTTAGTACATATATACAGCAGCTTATATCATGTACTCCCTGTAACGCTTTAGATGATGTGCGTGGCTTGCTTTTGCGCCACGATCGGAAGGCTCTGACGACACGTGGGGTCCTACTGTGGGCCTTTGGTTGTGTTTGCCTTCTAACGTGAACGCCACTCCCGACGACGAGGGACCCCGTCTTAAAACTCTCCTGAGTCAAAATCTAGGGGGTTTAGGGATTAGGGGTTTAGGGTCTAGGGTTTAGGGAGTCAGGTTTACAACTTGCAGCTTCTTCCGCTCGCCGCCTCCTCGTGCTTTGTCACTGCCAAAGAGGCTTCCACAGAAGCTAACCAAGGCTGCGGGCCCTGGGAAGTGTCCTGTGGGTCATTTTGCTTTTCTGGAAAGGTTCGCAAAAGAAGCTTAATTTGCAGCACCAGCCATGTACGCAAGGAGGGATCATGCTCCTTCCTTTGGTGCCTTCGTTATCATACACTTCTCGAAGAGGTACCATCTAATCAGGGCTTGATAACCCTGAACCTCACACACGATATGTTGGAGGCACCTTTTTAGTTGGCTTGGGGTTTCTGTTGCTCTGCAAGCTGGTTTGGATGGGAATGCAGGATGCCTGGCTCTCATACCCGGATTTCGTGGCTACTAACTAGGACCTTTTATGCAGGAGCTCCGTCGCATCCTTAGGAAGGAGACCAGGAGATGAAACATTTGTATTCATAAGGGTAAAGGTTTGGGGTGAAGCCGAAGCTTCAGAGCTCTTTTTTGCTTGACCGTGAACATTCAAGCTACAGCCCTTCCGTCAAGCCCAACGCCGCTACAGCCTGCGCGTTGAGCCTGACACGTTGTCGAGGCGCTGTAAGCCTGCGTCTCTACATTCTCGGACCAGAACTCAGACATCCCATCCTGCAGCTACTAGACTTTGACGCACTACTTTGAGGCTTCTGTAACCTCAAGAACTATGCCCGCGCATGACATCGCAAGACCGAAAGTTTGCTTTCCGGCATATGGAAACTCTAGCTTGTCTCCTTTCAAGAAGAAAGACTAGTCTGATCTGAATTAACGAGCCAGAGCATCCAACAGGCTGCACACCGAAAAGCAGTTGCTGCGCCAAAGGCCGGGGAGAGCGCATGTGCGACCACACTTTGAAGCCAAGTAGTAGTGGTGATGATGGCCGCCGTCGTCGTGGTCGTTGTTGTAGTATGCAGAAGTCGCAGGAGCAGCAGCAGCAGCAGCAGCAGCAGGAATCGTAGTCGTAGTAGTAGTAGTAGTAGTAGTCTTAGTAGTAGTAGTAGTAGTAGTAGTAGTAGTAGTAGTAGTAGTAGTAGTAGTAGTAGTAGTAGTAATTAGTAGCAGCAGCGGAGTAGGTGTAGTGTAGTTAGGAGTAGGTTGGAGTAGTAGCAGCAGCGGGGTAGGTGTGGGAGTGGGAGTAGTAGGCGTCGTCGCCGAGGTTGTACGTAGCATACAGCATTAGGAGCAGCAGCATCAGCACGGACTCGTGCGTCTGAGACTCTTGGGGCCTAACCTCTCCATGCAAGGAGGCAGAGGGGCCTTCAGTCTTGTCTCCAACATCACTGGGCGGCTTGGCGGCGCCCATTGGCTTTCGGAAGATCATTTCGCTCAGGCACAATGCAGTGTCTCCCTCCATGCAGAGATTCGAACTGCCAGAGTGTTGCGTGAGTCCCTTGGGACCTGTTCTTCTTTCCGGACAGGTTCTCGGTTCGTTCCGTTGCGGTTCCAGGGTCCGTGCAATAAGTGCAACGGGACAGCTCTGTAACCCTTGAACGTAGCCCTTTTAAGGTATCATGTGGTGATCCTCCATGTTGCCTCGAAACTCCACTGATAAGGTTCTGAAGTCATGGCTTCTTCTTGGGTCCGTCTTCCACACCCAACACGTTCTGTGGATTGCTTTGAAAACCTGGATGCCCGTCGGCACCTGTGCTGCAATCCCCTCCTCCGATAATGGCGGATCAACCAAAGACAACTCAACTGACGTATGAATTCGAGGAAATATGAGCGGGATTCGACATATGTAGATCCGAAGCGGACGATTCTTTCATCGACCCTTCAATGCCTGAAACGGAACCATCCCGGTTCGATGAAGCCCCCCCAACTTTTGGCAGCCGGCACTTACTATAGGGCCCTTAATAATTACCTATATTTTGGGGGTTCCTTATTATAATTATAGGGTAACGGGCCCCAAAACCCTTTTCTAGTTATTCAGGCCCCTTTCGTACCAAGCTGAGGCAGCGTGTGGGCGCTACTCCTGGACTTGGCTTCTTGACACGACCAACAGATCCGGCGGCCCCAACCGCCTAAAGGGTTTGGGGGTTCGGGGTTTAGTCTAAACCGTTACATAATCCCTGTGTAGTCAATGAGCCCTATAAGGCCTAAAGCTTGGATCTTGAATCTCCACCGCTCAAACGCTGTCGACGATGAAACTGAGATTTCGGCGTCCTTAACCTACCACTTGCAAGGCTACTAACCTGAACTTCACCGCCGTGGAATCCTTGAGCATTTTAAGCCCTGAACCCGTAAAACTTAAACCTGACTCCGTGCCTCGTACAAAAAATGAAATGGAGCACAAGCAAAAAACAGAAGCGGGCAAAGCCCAAAGCCCAAAGGCATGCGCCCGAAGATCCCCAGACGACGGTCATATGGCAGTTTTGGTCATATTGCAGTTTTGGTTTCCTGGGCGTTCTAGTCTCAGATCTTCATGCTCCGGGGTTTCGAGGCTCAGTCTTGGGGTGGATCACAGCTCTGATTCCAATCCCCCTCTGCAATGCCTAAACCATCCTAAACACTAAGGCTTTTTGTTTAGGGGTTTAGGGTCTAGGGCTAAGCGAGCTCCAATGAAGCCTGTTTAAAAAGGGTCTTAAACCGAAGGCGAACGCATGAAGCCATCCCGCACCTTGAATGCCGTCCAAGAGGAGCCTGGATGATGAACACTATGGTTCTTGCCCTGGAAACCATAAGTACTCATTGACGATACAAAGCACCCCAAGACCCCGTTCTGAATGTTGTGGCCCCAATCATATAAGGGCCGTCCCGTATAGTAATCAGTAATCGGGATAGAGTTTCAGAGCAGAGTATTGACAGAGTGGGGTTTGAATGTTTCCAACATGGAGCCATCTTCGAAGAGTCTGAATGTCTGGGTAGAGGAGGGTATTTCGGGTGTTCTGTGGCATGGTCGTTGCAAGCCAATGGCCCCTGCCTTTGAAATCAAGTGCCGCCTACTGTATTGCAGCCTTCTTTTGGGGCTGCTGGCACTCTTTGCTCCGCTTTGCCTCTGTGAGCGACGCATATACGACTGTTTCGGAGATGTTGCGAGCACTTGGTTTGGGCTATGCCTCGGAGTTATGCATGTCCCTGGCTCTTCAGCTGGCAGGCACTGCTCCCCGAGATGCACCGTTGTGCTTTGCGGTTTGGTCACCCTTCTCTCTGTGTGTCTCGCAGGCTATCCCTGCATCTTCTGGGCTTTGAGTATCGAAAACGGTGGAAAGTTTGGCCCGGGTCAGCAGACACTTGCTCTCGTCCTGTTGTCACTGATATGGATTTGCTGCATGCTGAGGCAGCACCCAGCTTCTACCGGCACACATGATGCCAAGTGGTGCATGTTCGCGTTTTGGCTAGCATCTGCGGCGTGGCAGTTCTCATTCATATTGCTGGACAACAATCGTCAAGCTTTTATCTGTTTGCAAAAATTCGGTTGTGGAGTCCAGTGTGTTGCGCTTGGTTGGACTTTGCATTTATTGCAGATTCGGATTGTGGGAATCGGGTCTAGCGTGGTGCAACCCTCTTGTTCGCACATGTGGATACTCGTCATGTGCGGATGCTGGCTCTTTCGCAACACATATGTTTCAAACCCACACTTTGTGAATGTGAATCTTTGGCCTTTCTTTGTGAGCCAGTCCGTGCTGTGTACTATTTGGGTGTCTTACATGGCGCTGATATGCAGGAGCTTGTCACTTAAGTTGAGTGTTTTGCTGCACGAAACGGGGCGAGTTCGAGGGCCTCCACGGAAACAGGCTATTTGGGCCGCGCAAGTTCTTGGTATGGAGATGCTGATATGCACAGTGTTGGGCCTGACCATGTGTTGCCAGGGCATCGTCTCTGGCATATCCATGTATGCCAAGTTGCAGTTTTGGGGTGCCCCGTCAGATGCACACTATCGGCTCGCATTTAAGTGGATGGAGCTTGTGTTCGTCGCCGACAACACCATCTGGGTAGTGAACTCATTGGGACTCGGCCTTCTGTCTGGGATTCTCTGGCAAGTGCAGCCTCCCAAAGATGACCCACAGTCTGGATGTGAGCTCACCCGAGGGTTGGTCTCGATGGCAAGCTTGCTGATCCCCGATGAGAAGGAAGCCTACGACCGGCTGGTGCAGCAGCTAGCAAACCGAGGCTTTCGCCTCGGTGCACTTGTGGGCTTCTGGGAGCGACTTCTCGATGGTGAGGCGATGCCCGGCTTTGACCCCGGACGTTCCTTGACCAACGATGTGGTCCGACGCGCCATCATCCCTGAATCTCGAGTTGCACGTGGTGGCTGTGCCCTGGCAACTCTGTGGTCCAGCACCGAGACGAAGCCGCAAGTCATGGTCACGCACAACTGGACCAATGGTTTTGGAAGTCTAGTCGCTGCAATCCTCGCAGATGCATTGGGAAAGGCTGCTTACCAGGAGGTTGCGGCCCACATTGCCACAGCATCTGGCCTCCAGCGGGTCCGGGCCAAGCTCGCCAGCAAGCTGGAGACGACCTACTGGGTGTGTGCCTTTTGCATCAACCAGCATGCCAGCATTTGTGCCGGCTTTGCGCCCGAACCGCCCAAGGGGACGCCCGAATGGGCTGCTTGGGACAGGAGGCGGTATGACTCAGTTACAGGTGAAGCATTCGCATTCTGCAATTGCCAAGTGGAGAAAGTTTTCAGCCACACTGACGCAAGGTGTGAACTCAACAAGTTCGACGACATGATGACACACCTTGCATTGGAGGTAGCGGGTTTCACGCAGCTCATTGTCGTCGATGATGTTTTCGATGTGCTTTACCGGGCCTGGTGTGTTGCCGAGATATTCGAGGCCAACGTTCTGGGCATGGAATCTCGAATACAGGTTTCGTCGCAAGATGCTGTAGATCGGAACTACGACAGGCTGTCACTATTAGATGTCAGACAATGCACAGCTTCTTCCGAAGCTGACAAAGAAATGATCATGGCGAAGATCTCGGATGTGGAAGTTTTCAACTGGAAAATCCAGCAGCTCGTTTTCAGCGAAGAGATGGGCTTGTTTGCAAAGTGGGTAGGTGGGAACGAGCGTTCCCGGCAAGTCGGAAGAATCGTAAGGCGATGTGGAATACGGGCAGAGAGCACCGGAAACAGACCTTTAACCAGACCTCGCAGATGCTGCGCTTCAATTCGCCTGCTCATGTCTGCAGACTGCGACTCTGATAAATCGTCGGAAGACTCCCCGCTATCAGAGACTTCGGACACGTTCTCAAGCAGCAGCTGAACATCTGAAGGTGTCTGTGCCTTTAGTGACAAGGACCTTTGAACCTCCTGCGAGTTCACTGCCCCAGGAATGTCCGCTTGCAAGCTCTTCTCTCGCTAGCCATTCAATGCAAGTTACGACACGTGACGATCTGCTGGTTTGGGTCGGCTCGAGTCGTAGCTCGCGACAGTGGGCCTTTGAGTCAGTTGAGTCAGGTCCTAAACCCTGTAAGCCCTACAAGCCCTATAATCCCTTCGCCAGATGCAAGCCCTATGGCGTGTAACCGTAGCTTTAGAGAACCTACAAGCCCTACAAGCCTTAATCCTGAAGCCCAATATCCCCAAACCCTGCCGGCAAGAAGCCTACATACCCCAAACCCCTATCCATAAGAAAAATAGAAATCTCATGTTACGGTGAGGTTTTTTTAAATATGTGGTGGCCGGGCCACACGGCAGCGGCTCAGAGGTAGTATGACGTATCTGTTTTGTATGTTTAATTCCGTATAGTTTATTCCGTACACACTCACCATCATTTACCCTTCCCAGTTCAAATTGAGTGGCACCCAACTCTGAATCTTGCGAATTTGACGCTAATTCGCCCAAATCGCAGAACCCAACAATCAGGACCAGCCGGACCGGCGCTAATTCGCGCAAATCCGCAAACGAGGCCTCCAAATGACAGGCCCGGGGACAGGCTCCAGGCTCCAGCCTACGGCCACTCTAGCCCTCCACCCCTTTTTGCGGATTTGAGCGAATTAGCGTCGAATTCGCACCCCAGCCCCGGGGCCTCGCCCTCCACGTATTCTGCTGTGTCGACCTGAGCCTTTGCCGCACCGACCCTCCAGCCTTCCCCAACCCTCCGCCACCTCCGCATGTTTAAAAAAATGGCCGGGCCGACCGCGCCCTTCACAGAGGTATGAGGTATCTGTTCAATTTATTTTTATGTCCGCATATTTAAAAAGCGTCGCCGTAAACCCTAAGTCCATAAGCTACGAACCTGTTAACCCTATACGATAGCTGCACAAACACTCAACCCATATGCTTTGACCACCCGACACCCCTAAACCCGACTCTAAACCCTAAACCCTAAACCCTCAACCCTGAACCCTAAACCCTAAACCCCTAAACCCTAAACCCTGAACTCCACACTCTCCCTCACGAGCGAGGCAGACCTGCGGTGCTGGGCCTTGCTCATCTTGGGCCTGCTGGTAGTTGCGCTTCCGCAAGTGCGTAGAGGGTTTAGGGTTCAGAGTTTAGGGTTTAGGGTTTAGGTAGGGTTTAAAGGATTCAGGGATGTTTAGGGTTGTGTGACTATGGCTATCACATGATCAGGAGATTCTGTTAATGTTGTTGGCTGAAGGCTCGGGGTCTGGGGTTTCAGGATCTATAGGGCTTCTGGGTGTCGGACTAGGATGACGGGTTTAGGAGTTTGAGGCTTTGTGGCTTTAGGTCATCAATTTCTGGTTTGGGTACTGGGATTCAGGTTGTTATTGGGTGTGGCATATGAGGCTTGAGGCCTTCGAAGATCCACCGTTAAGCATGATATTTTGTGGGATTGGGATGTGAGCAAAAGTTTCATCAGGCGTTTCCCTAACGCTGGAGAGTTTTTGTCGTTCTCGGCAGTGTTCTCATAAATATAGCGCTTTGCCTTTCCTGTCATGGGTTCCAGGGCCCTTGACATACTAAACCGCATTGAACTCGAAGGAACGGGGCATGAATGGCTTGATTGCCAATTGCAGTCAACACGTCCGCATGTTGGGACCATGCCCAATGCTAATTTAGCCTAAGGCCCCCTTTAAATTAGACAATGGTTTTCGGAATATTGTGGTATACTTAATTTTTGGAACACCGGGGGACGTGAGGAATCCTATTGGCAATGACTCACGCCCCTATGTTAGATAGCATGATGCTCTAGATCCCCGTGAACTCAGATAGCGGCCATGCAGTAAGCGGGCGAGGCGTCTTGTTCAACGCAGAGACTCCAAGGCACTGACCCTAAAGGCCCTCCAAAAACAAGATATGTAGGGCCTGTAACACTGTAGGGTTTGGGGTTTAGGCTGTAGGTGTCTGGGCTCCGAAGTCAAGGGCTTGGGCTTAGCAACCATAAAGCCTGAAGCCAACCCCGCAAATCAAAACTCGTACTCCCAGACCCCAGATGCCAACCTCTAGACTACACGCTGCCCAAACCCACGACCCAAGAGCCTAAACCCTAAACGCCTTGAAACCCCAAACCCTCCTTCAGAATCGCTATAGCCCTTTCAGACCCTTCAAGCCGAGAGCCTATAAGCCTAAGCCCTAACCTCTATAAAGCCCAAACGCAAGTCCCAAGTGTACCCAGTAGGAGGCAGAAAAATCCTAAACCCATTAAGCTAACCCCCTAGTTTTTTGTAGTGTATCCAGTAGGAGGCAGAAAAATCCTAAACCCATTAAGCTAACCCCCTAGATTTTTGTCCGATCTCAATTTTTTCTCCAGGTCGGCTCCAGCAAAACCCTGGGTTTCCTGGCTCCTTTCGCCTTGAAGCGGGCCGTGGATCTCTTAAGCCACCAGGATCTTGGGCTTTAGCTTAGTAGCTGAGTAGGTAACCTTTAACCTTTTGGGGTTTATATAATCCTACCATGATTGAAAGGTTAACCTTTTTTGGGCTAGGGTACTCAGCCCCTAAGCTAGGGTTGTAGATTTTTTCTGGGCTTGTGGGTTTAGGGCTTAGGGGTTTTAGGTAGTTGGGTTTAACTAGGGCTTAGGGCCAAGAGAGGCGAGTGGGCCCTTCAATGAAGAGATAAGGAATATTGAGCTTAGATCATAATCTTAAGCCGCTTAGTAAAGGAATAGATCTGAAATTCGAGGCGGAATTGTCAAAAAAGATATCTTCCATAATGCCAGGACATCGAAGCCTCTAGACGGTGGGATGAAGGTAGGTGGGAGTCCGCAATAAGAGACGTTATATCAGGGATCCTTCATCCCACCCATCTCCATCCTACGTTTTGAGCCGCCAGGACAGCTCTAACCCTAAGGCTCAAAATGGCCCAAAAGCCTTATACAATATGGTCTTTAGGCCCAAAATCCTTAAAATATGAGTCCCTAGAGCCTTAGGGTAAGGAAAGAGGACCTGGGTCTTCAGGGCTTTCGAGTTTGGGGTCAGGGCCTCGTTTAGTGACAGTTGGTGCGCAGGTAGGGGCTTTTAGTACTTGAGTCTGCATCCTCTGGCAGCGTAGTGTCGTGCCGCGTAGTGTAGTGTAGTAGGCACGTCCTTGCTCCCGCATGGAATGCAGTGCAAAACCCTGACTCAGAAAGATGTCGGTGCCGCATGCCCAATATACTCGAGACTGCACAACCTACAACCCATGCGGCGGGGTGCTCTCTTCGTATGGGGCCCATAAGAACGCCAACCAGAAGAGCTGGAAGATTCTTGGGGCATGAATTGCTCTGAAAAGGACAGTTAATTTACACGTCTTGGCAGGATTACTTGGGCCTGTCATGGTTGGCCATCTTCGCTGCACTGAAAGGCGAGCTGTCTTGCAGGTCCAGAGAAGGGTTTCAGGTTTCGTAGCCAGCAAGCCCGGTTTCGAAAAGGTTTCGGAGGTCACGATACACAAATCAAGCCTTGAAGGCCACATGGGTGTTGTCTTTAATAAGGTTTGTGCTTCTTGTGTTTTACCACAGAAAGGATCAGATTGATTGAGCTAAGGGTGGTAACCAGCCACATGCCTTACCCGCATCTACCCCCTAACCTCACAGATGTGGCACGGGTGCGCGCAGATATGAAAGAGACCCACTCACCTCAATGCACATCAGTTACCCGAACCCTGGAATCTCCAAGCTCCACTTCTTCACAGTAGCCTTGTGGTAGCAATTCATCGTCGCTCGCGGTTTAGGCTCCCCTTCTCGCCATAGCTGGCGGAAAGGCGCCGCTATCACGTCACCATGTCAACGCAGGTCGCCCCTCAGCTGGCTGTCTTAACCCCAACCTCACCGGTAAGGGTTGGGCTTTGAGGTTAGGTTCAAGTCGTAAGCAGAAAGGCGGCAAAGGGCCCTGAACCGGACTTTTTTTGCGGAGGCATGACCCAGGCCTTGAACAACAGCAAGACGGCTGTGTTGTGCTTCATCGCACGCCCCATGGGGAGGCCGGGATGGTTGGCGGAAGATGTCCGTATCGACGCTGATGTGGGGTTTCGGGCACGGGTTGGATGCATATGAGGGTAGAACCTAGCCGCCGCTTGAAATGCAGTTGGAACATCAATCCTAAACTCTTCAACACGAAACGAATCTAAATTCCAAGCTGTAACCCTCATACCCTTGATATGTTGTTGCTCATTCCTGAACCCTTCATATGTTGTTTCTATATCCTTGTGAGCACGAGCGAGCATAATGTAGGGGCCTAAACAAATACCTATGCTATGTTGGGGGTTCCTTAGTGTAATTATAGTATAATGGGCCCCAAACCCTATTCTAATTATTAAGGCCCCTACATTTAAACCTTATAGTAGCCCTTATAGACCCCTTTTATAAGAACCCTTTGAAGGAACCCTACTCTAATTATTAAGGCCCCTAGATTACAGGCGCCTCGCCGGGAGACTCTTTGCCAAGCTTCTCTGTTTGGATCTGCAGTGCCCCAGCTCAGTGCAAGCTTAAAAGTTTAGGGTTAACGGCTTAGGGTTAAGGGTTTAGGGTTTTGTGCTTAAGGTTGCGGGCTCAAGATTGAGAGAGCAAGCCCATACCTATGTGAAGCTAAAGTGGGGTTTAGGGTCGGGGGTTGTGGCTGCAGGATTAAAGGGTGGGGTCATACGCGACGAGACGGCTAAGGTTTCTTGCAGGTGTGATATGGAGCCTAGTGGTTCACGGCTTGAAATGGTTGCTAGGGCGTAGTTGTTGCACGGCATCGGGATTTAAATATAAGGGCCGGAACCCACCCCTACCTACTACGCTTGCTCTTAACCATCTTAAGAGCACAGCACATCCATATTGCTCGGTATTTGCGGTGCAGTCGTAACGTCTTTCCACCACTTGATCGTTGCCTTAAAACCCGCTTGTTGTCTTAGAATCCGCTCGTCGGCTTTGCAAACTCGAGCTTCGGATTTTGGAAGGGTTCGGGGGGGTCGGGGGCGGGGGGTGGAGAAATGACGGCACGCTTGCGTGCAAGTGCATCTTATTCGGTTCTTTGCATTTTTTCGCAAAGTCCTACAACTGCTTGTTGCCTCAAATATACACTTGTCGACTTTGCAAGCTCGAGCTTTCAGAACCCTGGTTTGACAAGCATAGCTGCTAGGTGGGGGGGGTGTATTAGCGCTGGTATTAGCACTAGTAACTAGTGCTGTTACTGGTACTATAGTAATCGTAATAGTAACAGTAAGGGTAGTAATAACATTAATTAGTAATACAAATACTTATACTAACTTTTATGAACGAAAATAATGACAACACGATGAATAGCAGAAATAAGTACAATTGCATACCTGTTGTATTTCTACATGGCCCCTTTGTAGCTTCACTGGACATCAGCGCGTACGTTCCTTGCATCAAAGCATTGCCCATTGCTGGCGCACAGTCGGAGATCTAGACCAAGGTCACAGCAAGCATCAGATGTTTACAGTTGCTTTCAGCTTGTGTGATGCAGTCTGTCAGTTCGAGGAGGGTGGTGGGGAAATGCGGGCCAATCGAAATCGCAAGGTAAAGGGGATTTGAGCTAACGAGCTTAGGGATTGAGGAGTCTATACCCTAAACCCGAAGCCGTCTCAGAAAGGTTCCATGCCATGCGACGAACGGGCGAGATCCTCCGAAAGCTGGAGCGACCGCCCCGCGCGGCGCTGCGCCTGACTAGATCCGGGCTTGTGGGTTTAGGTTTTATAGATTCTGATAGACATGTTAGTTTTAGGGTGAGTCCAGGTTTAGGGTTCAGGGTTCCATGTCTCACCGCCGATACCATCATTCATGTGGACCTTCTCTTTGCGCCCGGCGTAATTATCTGCTTATGCAGGAAGTCCATCCAATTGTATGAACAAGCTCAGTTTGCAGTTCGTGATATGTGGTTTAGGGCTTTTCCGGTAGCTCTACTTAGATAGTGAACGGGGGAACTTTAAACTTTTTGGCCTTATATATTCGCTCTATCTTAAAAAGTTTGAGCTTTTTGGGACCCGGCTGTTGAAGAAGAGAGTCTACGTGAAGCAAGCCGAAATCGGCTTTGGGCTTCAAGGCTGTAGGGCTTAAGGCTCTATCCGGTGCCCACCACCACATACCATGCTAAGAATATGACCCATGGAGCCAAAGGTGAGCACTCCAAAAAGCTTAGGTATTTACCGTCGGTTAGGTCTTTGTGGTGGATATGAGATTGGCTTCTTGGACTTGTAGGCCCAGCAGCTCTGCTAAAATTCTACAGAGTCCTGCTAGAACCCTAACAGCTGCTAATCAAGGTCCGTATTTTATCGAACCTAGAGACCCTAAACCACAAAAGGGCACGAGGAGGCAAATCCTCATAGAACCCTTCTTCAGCCCTTGTTGCTGCCCATGTTTTCTAGCCAAGGTCGATACGCTGCTGCGCGCTTTGCTGTTCACGCTCGTGCCAATCTTCTACGACGCTTGACCACTTCCCAATGCCAGACCTTTTGGCGCTGAACCCATTGAACCCTAAACTTTAAACCTTACAGAAACTGCGGCCTCCCACTAAATGCTGCCCTTTTGTTTCCCAAAAAGTTACGCTGTTGTTGTTTTCTGGCTTCGATTCCTCGGATATTCGGGTTTCGGCTTCAATCCAACACACAAAACCCAAGCCCTAAGCCTTAAACCGGAGCCTAATCTAAACCCTTAATCCGAGCTGTCTTTGTTGGGGACCCGTCGTTGCGAAGCCTGGCCTGCTTTTTGCGAGGTGCGAGAGTCGAAGCCCAAACTGCGAAGCGCAAAACCACTGTGGCCTTCCGTAAGCTCAAGACAAATAGAGCAGGCGGAAACAGGTGAATCCCCAAACCCTATTATAAAACCTTCAACCCCTAAACCTCACCCTAAACCCTAGACAAAACTGCATAAAGCTTAACCCCCTAAACCTCGAAACCCTAAACCCTAAACAAAAAATGCCCCAAACCCTGTTATAACCCTTAAACCCCTAAACCTCTAAACCCTAAACAAAGATTCCCTTTCGTCCTTGCTAGGTAGGAGGGAAAAAGCAACGTTGCCCCAAACCGCCATCAGGGTGGTTGTCAAAATTAGGGTCCCTTTTTGGGCACCCTAAATAATAGGTGCCGTATTATAATAGGGACCCAAAAAGGGACCCTAATTTTGACAACTACCCATCAGGAACTTGTCGTCGTCTTCTTTCTCCTACTCTCCCGAGCGGGTCGGGAGCTCATGAGCCTCCTCCCAGAGCTTGAGGTAATATAGGGCACCATAACCCTTAGGCTCTAAGGGCACATATCTTAAGGCTTTTGGGCCCAAAGACCATATACCACATAAGGTCTTTGGGCTATTTTGAGCCTCTGGGTAAGGATTCCTTTAAGGGATTTATAGGGTTTAGGGAGTAGAAGCCGAAATAACTACCTACTATACTATTTTGGGGGGGTTCCTTATGATACATTTAGTAACCGTATAATATACCCCAAAACCCTATTCTAATTATTAAGGCCCCTATATATAGTAGGGCTCCGCGGTATGATGACAAAGGTCTTCTAGTTATAATTTAGAGGCCTCAGTAGTTACCATTGTTATTCCTGTAGGTCGTATGATTTTTAGGATATACCCCCAAAGTCTGGTTCTGAATATTGAGGCCCCTGTATTTGCCCGAAACATGGAGGGAGGTCCTGGCGTTCCGGCGACGGAAAGAGCTCGCGTTTGTGTTTTTCAGCTTTCCTCGGTGCACACTCGGTCCTGGTGGTTCGCAGATTAGACAGGGTGAGGGTGTTGTACGATGTAGGAAAAAAGGATACATACAGGGTTATGAAGGTTTAGAGCTTCAAGAATGTACAGTTCGAAGAGGCCTGGATGCAAAAAGGAGGATGTAGGGTTTGTGCGGTGTCAGGGCGTACCCATAGATATGCATATTACAACATACCCCGTTGTTAAGCCAGTATTTTCAACTCCCGACTGGCCCAAACTACTGCATCCCAAAGCACTAGCCTTAACCTTGAACTCAATTTATCAAACTTTGCTCGAGGCTTAAACCCCGAAGGCAGATCCCTAGCTTCTTTTATACGGCTTTAGGTGTTGTGCTTTGGAGCCCAGGGTTTAGGGTTGGGGCCTGGGGCTTCAGGGTTTCAGTGTGCTAGGATTTGGGGTTTAGGTTCGCAATCTGAGTCATGCTGCACTCTCTTTCGGATTCCCTTCTTTCAGCTTCCTTCAGCCTCCTGCATCAATATGATGCTTGTTCAGACGTCCGGCCCCAGCCCGCGACTCAAAAAAGGTTCGATTTCCGGCAGCCGAAACATGCTCGATGGATGTTTTGTGCCTGGAAAGAGAACACACAGTTTCAATCTGATGCAGGCGTCCGAATAACTAGTAGTAGCGTGCTCTTGCGGCCGCTTGTGATATTCCCCAAATCTCCATTCTGATTGTTAAGGCCCCTGAGTGTTTGGCATGCATCTTGCCACTGTTATGGTGTAGGGATTACGGTATGGGTGCAAGCCTAACTGCCGACGAGGGTGCTTCCGTCGCTCCCACCGGTAAGTTCAGGGATGCGATGCCTGGCCGTCCCAGCTTCTGCGTGGATTTTGGCATTCTTCGCCGAATGCCAGTCTCCTTCATGTAACACCGAATGCAGACTCCCATGCACACTCACCTTAACTGCAACCCATGCAAAGCCTCAAAAGGGATTGAGAGAACTGGAAGTACTATCCCTGAAAGTCCGTATAGAAGAACCGTACAGTATGCCTATTCGGGCCTATTCCCCTAGGGATCTAAGGACTCATATATTAAGGCTTTTGGGCCCAAAGACCATACTATATAAGGCTTTTGGGCTATTTTGATCCCTAGGGTTCTTTTGTGTTAACCGCCTACAGTGGAACCACGGACCTGAACTGATTTCAGACCTGAAAGGTACCGACGTTGCGGCCACAGTGCTGTTCACAGCCGGGTTCCCGTTTCGTTTCCTTTGCAGAACTGGTTTGGTGCTGACGGTTCAGGGTTTAGGGTTTAGGGCTGGGGTTACGGTGAGGATCCGAGCGATGTTTCATATACTTGCAGCCCACAGCTTTCAAGCACGCATTCCTCCTCAACCGTAGTAGGCATACAGGGGGGCCCCTTTGATTCCGGAGCCGAAGTCCAATTTTCGGGGGCTCTTCAGGTGAGCAATTGGTGGTTTGGTGCAGCGAATCACGATCTCAGCACTGTGCAGACGTCGATGTCGGAAACACAAAAGTGGTTTCGGATTTGTTCCGGCCATTTTGAAGTTAGTGCATGTGTGCAAGTATAATATGTGTATAGTGCTCTTTACATGTGCGGTGTGTCGACACTCCTGGCAATTCACGGTATGCCATGTAGTTTAGGGCATGAAGCCGCTGGCTTTTTGCAAACTAGCGGTTTCTTTGTCGACGGTTGTCACGGGTTTGCCCTGAACTTAAAACCCTAGACCCTGAACCCTAAATCCTAAACGTTCCCCGAGCCCTAAACCATATATCCAGCCATTCCCACCAGAGCAGTTTCACTCAACAGACCTCGAACCACATGCCTCGCCTGGATCGTCCGAGTGCGAGCGCCGAAACCATAAATCCTAAACTATTAAACCGAATTAAACCCTAAAACCCTAAAGCCCTAAACCCTAACCCCTGAACCCCTAAACCCTAAATCCCTTAACCCCTGAACCCTAAACTAAACCTGGAGTTTTGTTGAGCTGTCTTGTGGAACTGACTCGAGTGAACCAAAGAACCGACCACGCGAACCAAGAACCTCGTCTGGCTGTGTCCGAGTTGCGAGAGCGTAAACTAAACCTGAACCCTAAGCCCTCTTTGGCTGCCGAAACCCTAACCCCAAACCCCTAAACCCTTAGATAGTGAACGGGGGAACTTTAAACTTTTTGGCCTTATATATTCGCTCTATCTAAAAAAGGTTTGAACTTTTTGGGGCCAGGTTGTTGAAGAAGAGAGAACCTGACCCCACGATCCTCTTTGACTGCCGCAGCCTTTTAAGCAAGCCAGCTACCCAGAGGACTGATATCAGATTCTGAAAAAGCCTTAAGAGTCCTCCACTTAAGGTTTTAGGGATTGCAGGGTTTAGGGCTTTAGGGTTTAGGGGTTTCATAGTGTTCTGGCCTCCGATTTCTTTCCATTCTTGGCATCTTAAGTACAGAAAGCCGATCGGTACAGTCGTCGTACACTGCTCATTGAGTTTGTAGACACTCGCTCTATCAAGCGAATGCTACTGTTTGATCATATGTTAATGCTGTCAACCCCGCTTGAAATAAGCAAGACAAGTAAGCGCGCTCTATAAATCCCAATGGCCGCCTCCTCAGAAAGACGCTAGAATTCCAATGTTGTACGTCTGGACACACGCCGGGGACACCGAACTCGTTCCTTTAGAGCCCTGGACTTGTTTTTGTGGGTTTAGGGTTGAGGGTCGAGAGTGTATGGATTTTGGGGCTTCGGTGGGGTTCCCCAAAAGTAGCACCTTTCCTTTCTTCATTTTCGGCATGCTTTCATGACAATGCAGAGTATGAACAAAGGGGATTCTGTCTGAATCGGGCTGCTGAGGAGTCCTGGCAAGGCCCGAATTTTGCAGTCTGGATGTTTGTTCTTTAGAGGTTTTTGGTGTAGTTGCAGCTTCCAGGGTTTGCACGCTTACTGTTGAAGGTCTCGGGCTTGGGGTTTGGAATTTCGGCATTCGGGCAGGAGGTGTACAGTGTACAGTTCAGAATTGGCATGCGCAGGGTGTAGGGGCCAATCAAGAGCATAAGAAGCAACCGTGGCAGTTTGCGTGTATGGTTTCGGAAGTGGCTAGCACATGTTCATGAGCTTCTTGTTATTTGCAAGTTGTGGGGGGAACCTTGAAATTGACAGAACGTTCTACGCATCGCCTACTTAGTACTTGTTTCTCATGATTTGGGCGTGTTTAAGATTTGCTTGCGCCTTCGTGTCTTAGGTTTGGTGCCTGACACATCCAAAAACTTATTTCGATCTAGATCTTGAGCTCTTTGGCTCTCCCTCTCTGCGCCTCTCCCGCGCTCTCTCCCGCTCGCTCTCTCTCTCTCTCTCTCGCTCTGTTTTGGCCGTCTTTCTCCGGTATCTGTCGACCCCCGTCCCTGTCCATCTACTGTCTACCGACCCGTCTGAAGTGTGTGTGTGTATACATATATATATATATGTATATGTATATGCATACATACAGGTAATATGTATATATATATATATGTATGTATGTATGTTTGTCGGTCTTTTCGTGGTGGTTTATCTGCATATACGTGCACGAGAACATGGTTTGACAGAGATGGGTTGGGTTTTCGACAGCAGTGCAGCAACACCATTGCAAGGATGATCAATGTCTCAGGTTTCATCAGACACCACAAGCACAAACACCAAGTCTTTTTTAGTTGTTAATACGTACATAAAGACTGCTATCGTGATGAGCTTAGTCATGATATGTCTGACAATGATAGTGATAATGCTAGGGAAAATTTCGCAGCAATGCTGATACTATTGTTATCCTCGTTGATGGTGGAGGAGTGCTACCTTGCTTGCTCTAGGCCGAGCCTTAAGCACTATTTTTTTCTGCCATGCGTGGCCTTGCGTACTTGCGCAAGGATGACGTCCGGAATTACCCAGAGACGCCAATATTCCTTAATTAAGGAAATATGCCGTAAATTATAGTAGCATCCTTAATCTGCTTTAGGTATATTCCTTAATTAAGGGATCTTTGAGTCTCTGGGTAGAGGTTCATCCCCAAGGATTTCGAGGGGTGTAGGGTAGTCGCGAGACCTGAAAGCCCAAACCCTGAAGTCTTTCACCCAAAACCCCCGGAGCCGGACATGCCAAATCCGCAGACCTCAAGCCAGTCTCTCAGTTCTGAAGCGCGTAGAGAAGCTGACGAAGTACATTCCACAAGCCTGAACAATCACAGAATCTCAATAGTGAAATCTTATACAAAGACTACGGTTTAGGATAGTAACGCACCTGGTCCCTACACCCTTACAGAGTTTCGCAACCAAGGAGAAGGATGTCTCATCAGGCCGCATGAGCAAGTCAGTGAGGGACCTCAAGAAGCTTGCCCTGTGTCCAGAGGGGTTCAGGTTTAGGGTTTGGGGTTCAGTTCTATTGTGAGAGGTGGGTTCGTCAGGGGAGTTCAGCGTTTCGGGATGCAGACGGGTTTTGGGGAGTTCAGGGTTTGGGGTTTCGGCGTAAACGGCCCGAAGTTTCGTTAACTTTGGGTTCAGAAGTCAGAGTCCCCCAATGTAGTGGCCGGCCTGAATAATTGGAATGGCGTGTTTGGGTCATGGTATAAGTATAAGTTTGCAAGTCCAGAGAGATTGTAAGGGGATATTCTTAATGCTTATTGATTCCGACGTCCACCTTGGACTTCTTGCAGCAGTCTGGCTGGACTTGCGCATTTGTTATGTGCCACTGGGGTTTGAAGCTAAGGCTTGTGGGAGAAGCCATAGACCCAACTCAAACTGCTGAAGGTTTAGGGTTCAGGGCCCTAACCCTAAAGCCTGGACCCTAAATCAACAATATGTGAACCGGCTCGCCAGCGAGAGAGAGGCACTTCTCTCCTTCATCTTCATGCCAAGAAGCTCTTTGTTTGTGTTGGGCTTCGACCCAAAGCCCAAGACCTAGAAACAGAGACTGTGCCCCTCCTCAGGAGATTGCTACATCACCGGTGTGGGATACCTCGGTTCAGACAGAAGCTCATTCAACGCCGCCCCGCTGGGTTCAGGGTGCAGGGTCCGGAGAATCTAGGGGTCGGAAGGCTCAGTACCAGTATCCCGTTCTAGTGCATATATACCCCCTGAACCCTAAACCCTATGTCTGTAAAATTGTGAGATGCCCCAGGACCCTGTCGCCCCTCTCCTGTGGGAGCAGAGCCAGGTCCCGAAATCCCGAAACCCTGTAGCGATGTGTAAACTTCTTACGGTCTGCAAACACTGAGCATCGAACAAAGACGGTTTTCTCCGAGCATTCGATTTCGCTGTGTATGCCCTTATAGTATCTGGAAATACTGGTCTTACTAGCGCGAGCGGCGAGTCTAGGGCATAGGGGCTTTTGGCCCCAAGAGGTCTTGGGCAGGAAAACCGAAAACCCGTAAACCCGCGAAGTCCTACACCACAAGCTCGCGAAAAATGCTCACACCAATCCTCGCATACTTCGATCCCTTATCCCCCTGCTGCCCTATATCCTGAAATGAATCCCAGACGCCAATCCCTGTACCCTAAACCCCAAGCCCAAAACCTTAAAACCCTGAACCTTCAGCCCCCCTGCTGAGGTAGCACGGGACAGGTCCTCGAGGACAATGACGTCTTGATGTCACCGGGTGGCTTGCCGGGAGTTTGGGGTTTAGGGTGTAGGTTTACGGGGTCGGGGTCCTGCTATTTTGGAGAGTTGGTTTAGGGTGTAGGTTTAGTAAAGATTAGGTCAATGAGCAGCTAAGGTGAGATCCAGCAGGTGATTCTGAGTTTCGTGGCCGCGAGGGAGCAGGAGCTGGACTGGGTTTAGGGTTTGGATTGTTTGGGGCGAAGGGTTATTGAGGGCTTCAGGTCCATCCCTGTGTGGGTTCTTTGTGCATGGTTCAGAGTTTTGAGGTGAGGGCATATAGGGTTTCAGGTCCAGGGCTTATTGAGCACGAAACCCGGTTGCCTTACATGGAATTCGAGAATGAAGGTTTCGTAATCTTTGTGGAGCAAAAAAGAACACAAATATCGGCCTGGGTGCAAATGCCAATCCGGCATGCTGAACAAGCGATGAAGCTGATGAAGAGTTTCGAGTGAACTTGCTGAAGACAAAAGTGTTGAGTTCAACGTTTCCCATCCTTCCCGAAGCAACCTCGCTTGTGGGCATCGATCCTAGCCATATGAGCGGGAAAACATTAATTTGTATGGACTTGCGGGCACGATGAGCCGCCAGTTCGTAAGACCAGTCGCAACTTTGCGATCTGAGGGGGCCTTCCAACATGTGTACAGATGAACAGCCCGAAAAGTCTTAACCCTAAAACGGTAGCCCTATGTAAGCCCAAGACGCTGCTTCGAGGGCACACCCAAAAACATCGTGCATCTAAAGCGCCAAGTCCCAAGTGAAAAGCGAGGACCACGATCGCTTGAAGAAGGCAGCCGGCGGTGGCCATATTGGTCAAGTGGAGACTTTTTTGACTCTAGTATCCTAGGTAGTATTAGGGAGACCCCTTAAAGGGGACCCTTCTTAACCCTACTTCTGGCTCTCTTGAATGGGGCCTTATTGAGGTGGTCTATATGCCCAAGGTGCACATGAAGCCTTCACTGATTCTAACTCCTAAACCCTATCCAGCTCCTATGCCCTCAGCTCATAGCCACTAATTCCATCTTGGCGTTCTTCTGGTTGGCTCTTGGGACTTTTAGCTTTTTGGGTTTCTATATTACCTATAATAAGGAGGCTAAAGGTTTAACTTTCAGGAGAGGTTCAGAAGTCAGCCTCCGAAGTCAAGACTTGAGTCTCATCACCTCGTCCCTCCAGCGGCCGGAAAGCCAGAGAAGGGTTCCCGGATACGGAAGGACTACTAGGCTTAGGGGCTGTTGGATGCTTTGGGGTTCAGGGTTAAGAGTACTCAGGATCTTAGGATTGGGGTATACTAGTGTCATATTTAGGGGCCGGGCAGGTGACCTTTAACTGTTTTTGTGTGTACATGTGTATATATATATATACAGATGTATATCTAGGTATGTATATATGTTTCCAGATGTATACACATGCGCGACATTTAGAAGGTTAACCTGTTGTGACTGGGGGCACTCAGACTCCAAGTATAGAAGCCTGAACAAGTAGGAATACTTCCGTGGGATGGACAGTTACAGTATCATATACCTAAAGCCTTCGGATCAAATGTCGCACACCGGTCTGAACCTTGAACCCAACCCGAGGCGCGCCAAACACAAAAGGGTAAACCATCAACCCTTCCGATAAACCCTCATCCCAGAAGCGGGGAGCCCCATCCATCAGTCCTTAACCGCTAAAACGTATGAAACTAGGCGATTCGAAGCCCTATAAACTTATCCAACCCTTGACCCTGTAAAGTGCTAAACCCTACCCAGAAAGCCCTATGCCGACACCAGGTAATCTTAAACACTAGACAACCCGAAACCTGATAATCACAGCCCCAAGCCCTATATAGAACCCTAAACCCTCCATCTATCAAGCCTGTGAAGCCCTGGACCCTATATAGCGCTAAACGGTAAACCCTCTGTCCATAAACCCCCCAACCCTAAGAAACCCTTAAGCCCCAAACCACAACACCCTAAGCCCTCGATCTCAAACAGAACTTCAGCTCTACACCTCTGAAGGCTAAACAAACGGCTGGGCTTCCACCCTCGACCGAACACCCCAAGCCAAGAGCCCCAATACCCAGGGCTCGGGGGCTTACTATAGGGGCTTAAATAATTACCTATACTATTTTGGGGGCTTAGAGTACAATGGGCCCCCAAACCCTATTCTAAGTATTAAGGCCTCTATGTTACTTGTATAAGAAAAGCCTTTGACGCATCGAGACGAAGATCTCTGAGCCCTAAACCCAGGAAGCCAAAGACCCCCTTAATGAACCAGACGAAGAGTACCATATCTGTGTCAGGATCACCTTTCATTCCTGATGAAAGAGTAGTTCTGTTCGTAGATTAGAAGAAAAAGCACCATCTAACTTCGAAGTGGTCCTTCGCCACGTTGTCGAAGGGCCTGAAGCCTCAAGCCCATAAGCCCTAAACCCAATGACCCTAAACTTCCCTAAACCCTGCAACCCTGAAGCCGGAACCCTACTTAGACCCCCCAACTACCCTCTTATATATCCTAAAAACCCACTGTTAAGGATCATAAGGGCTCCATTAAAGGGCCATTGGAGGGCGCTGGTACACAGCAGCTCTCTAAGAAGAAGATCGAAGGAGAGCCTGCTGCTCCGACCTTTGGATCCGAACATCACGGCCCAGGACCGGTCCTTGAAACTGTCTGTTTTTTTTTGCAACGGGGGCGGCGGCTGGCTTTGCTAGTGTTGGACTTTGATTTCACGAGGGCTACAGAGTTGGACCTGTTGTTCTGCTGCTCAGGTTGGCGAGCAGGGCGTTGTGAACAATATTCGAGGTTCGGGTTTGGGTGGTAAGGGACGAACCTACCCGTAAACTTGGTACTGGCCCTAAACGCGAAACCTACTTCAGAGACGCAAGCACTACAGAACGCCTGTTCTAAAAGGATGGTATTTCACCGCTCCTCATGGCATGCGGCGGTGGCCATTTGGAGGTCGTGCACCTGCTGCTGCTTGGCTGGATGTCGTTGCTTCTTAATCCTAGGGGCACACCGAAGACGCATAGGAGTTGTACAGAGGGTGTCGCAAGGATTTAAACCCTTCCTAGAGTAACCAATGTACCCTGAAAAAGGGATAGCACCGGAACAACTGGTACATTTACCATGTTTAAGCTACCTTTGGTTACTTTAGTTAAACCCTAACCACTCGGATTTTTCAGGACCGGGGTTTCAGGGCTTGCAGGTGTAGATGTTGAGGGCTTGGACTCCAGAAGATTTAGCTTCTAGCGAGAAGAGAAGCAACACATCACCAAGTGTAGTGAGCCCAACCATCATCGTGATGCGGAGTTCTTTGATCCTAAGACCATTATCAAAACACCGTAAACCTGTAGACCTATAGCAGCCAGGGGCTGTGACTGCTTCATTATTGCGCCCCAGGCTGGAACCCGTAGGTGTCAAGATCCGGAGGTGAGTATTGCTGCTGTAGAGTGGAGGGAAGTTCATGTTTAGTCCTTCATGACTTAGGACTTCTGGATGGGCTTTTTGCAGGGTTAGGGTGTGCTACACCTTTGCCCTAAGCCCCCAATCCTAGCAGTTCCGAGGTCCCTCAACCTCTCAAGTTGGGGATCGGAGCTGTAAGTCATAGGGACCCGTAGGGGTGTAAGAGGGAGGGGGCAAGGGTATGGTGTATGGTACTATACCGCCTTTGAAGAGGCTTTCATTGACCCTTGTCAAGTCCTTATTACGGCTATTAAGGCCCCCTGCCACCCTCCCCCTTGCCCCCACAAGGGTCCTGTATAAGGCACATGCTGCGGCGTCATTAAGAAGTGTGGCAGTCTTTCAGCTCTGATTATACCTTGTCTGATGCAAGGAATATGCGTTCATTAAGGGCACACTTCAATCCATAAGGTTTCAATATTCATTCCCTTAAACATAGACCAAGCGGTATTGGTTGGATACTGCCCCCACTCAGTCGCAGTTGAATAATATTCAAAATATCGACAGATGCGGCCTTTAACACGACCCTTCTCATAGACTGCTGCTGTATGGGGGTCCAGGTTGGAAGCCTTGGCCGACACGAACCTCGTGACCAATGGAAACAGCTACTCCCCCTTGAGACTGGCCTTCGAGCAGCCCGGCTACTGCTTTCGAGTTCTGTTTTTTTTTTTTTTTGGGGGGGGGGAAGCTGTCCGAGCTCACAGGGTTTAGGGCTTAGGGCCAAACGGTTTAGGGTGATGGAGTGATTCGGTACTTTTGGGTTGAGGGTTTCGCTTCTGGTTTGGGCCAGACAAATATTGGCCCGGTAGCATTTCCGAAAGCCGGTCGACTTGAAAGAGGAATCCTGATCTCTGGACCCATCTGTGGCTTTCAGTTTGTTGGGCCTGCGAGGTCTTGGACTCGAGTGCTTTTGAAAATGTGACTTTTGTCTTGTGTTCCGAAAGCATGTCTCTGACTCGATGTCATTGCGAGAAACACGGGGTGTGCGGGTTGTTGCCACATGTTGTCATCAGGTGCCAAACCTCTGTGCGAACTGAAGTCGATTGCTGGGTTTTTTGCACCGGCAACCGACCATTCAGTTGGGAGACACTGCGAACTCTCTAACGCGAGATGTCCTTCTACATACACCGGAGCCTTCAAAATGCGCAGAGTGTGTCTGCAAAGCTCCAGTTTGGAGACACGAAACGAGATGTACGAGACTTTGACCGTAAGACATTGCGGCGAATGTTCGTCACAACAATGGGGAATTCCTTCCTGTTTAGTCTGCCTGGATCCGAAGAGTCGGAACCCCCAGCGTCCTACAGGTCTGCCCTTGCAAGGTTTCTACAGCAACTGCCGAGACTAAAACTTGAGTCTAGGATGGCCCGGAAAATCAACTCTCATCGGCAGGGGTGGGCGGTTGAAGACAGAATAGGACCAAGATTTTTACGAAAGGTCGTCTTCATCAAATCCCACCTCTCGACACCCCGAGGAATTCTGAATCTTTTGCAAGGAACCCGACATCCCACATCTCAGACCCTCAACCCTGAACCTAATATCGGGGCTTAAATAATTATCAACATTATTTCAGGGGTTCCTTATTATAATTATAGTATACTATACCGCCCAAACCCTATTCTAATTATTAAGGCCCCTATAGTAGGGGTACGAAGCATGTTTGGATGAATTCTCATTTTCTGGACCGGTCTTCCGCCTTCCAATCTGAATACTGTAGAGGCTTAAATAATTACCAATACTATTTTGGGGGGGTTCCTTATTCTTTATAGTACAATGGACACCAAAACCCTATTCTAACTATTAAGGTCTCTATATTATGCGACACTCGCAAGCAGATCCTTCCACTACTCAGTTTTCTTATTATATACAGTATCGAGTGGCGTACCACATCGTGTCACAAGAGAAGCTATAGATTGTATTTGTCTTGCCTGGGTGAGTCTACTATAAAGCTGGCGTACGCGTAAACTCTACACATACTAAGTACTGTGACGTGCCTCCAAGCCCGTCAAGCCCTAAACCCTGAAAGGGGGGAGGGCTTCAACACTCCAAACCCTAAACCCCAAATCCTGCCTTGCCTGCCGTGTGCGAGTGTGAGCGTCGAAAACCCCAAATCCTAAACCCTAAACCCTACGTCCTGCTAGGTAGGAGGGAAAAAAACCCTAAACCCTAAGCCCTAAATCCTTGACCCTAGATCCTTAATCCTAAACCCTAATCCCCAAGCCCTGAATCCTTAACCTTAAACCGTTGGCCCCAAGCCAAGGAAGGGGCAGCTCGGCATTGTCAGCTTGCTCTTGCAAGCGAAGGCGACTCCCGGGCCAGCCGAGTGCAAAGGCTCCTGTGCTGGTGACACCCTGTTGCACCTTGGGACGGTTTAGGGCTTTAGGGTTTGGGTTTTGGGTTTTGGCTTAGAATTTTTGGGTTTTTGGTAATTTTGGGTTTTAGGGTTTAGGGTGTTGCACCGTGGGTTTGGGATTAGAGCGACTTTTCTTTTGAAGGTCTAGTGTCTCCAGTCCGAGAGAGAGAGAGAGAGAGAGAGAGGGAGAGAGAGAGAGAGAGGCGACTAAACCCCCCAAACGCGCTAAACTCCTTGAACGCACTGCACCGAGGCAAATTGCGGTGAAATCCGGCGACATGGCGGTCGTCCACTCTGTGTCTGGGTTCTTGTTGAGGAACTTAACGTAAGTTGCCATAATATTCAAATAATTCGGAAAGAAAACCCTATTAGTTGCCACAGATCCTAATTTCGCGCTATTATTTGCTTTAGATCACCATTATTTTTTGCTGCGGGCTCCCGGTATTTATTATAGATCCTTATTATGGTACGTATTGGCTTTCATATCAAGAGCCCAGGTTGTTCAGGCGAAGGCAGAACTTAACAAGGCAAGCTCGAACGGTGGTACCGCCTTGTATGAGGCGTCCTTCAAAGGTCACCTGGAGACAGCCTTCAGTTTAGGGAATTTAGGATTTAGGGCATAGGGTTTAGAGTTTAGGGTTTAGGTGCTTTTTTGGGTCCCTAACCTGGAGACAGACAGCCTTCAGTATCATTGCTTCTAATGGCAATTAAGACTGAAGTAAGACCGTTAATAATATATGTTAAGTTAGTATTATTGTTGTTACTAGCAACGTTATCATTATTTCGAATACATGCAATATAATTAGACTTGGTATTATTAGTGTTATCATTATGACTATTATTAGTAATGATGGTTTGTATTGTTAGCATCAACTGAAGATTATTCTTGATGTTATTACCGACAATGGTATTTCTGATACTTCCTTTTCTTGCGATTGTTATGGCGCGACGTTCAAAGGTAACCTGGAGATTGTGCACCTACTCCTCATGGCAAAGGCTGATGCCAATAAGGCCGATGCTGATGACTGCACTCCAATCTGCAAGGCGGCAAGCACGGGGAACACGGATGTCGTGCGATATCTCATGAAGGCTGGAATGCGAAATTTCAAGTGGTGGTGTTACAGATGTCTCGTTTTGCAACCCTCGACATCGCTTTTGTTCGTATGCGTATGTTGTTGCGTCGTCACTGCTGTGTACCGAGTAGTTAGATCGAATTAGACCTTGATTAACTTAACACACTTTCTACTTTAAAACAGAATTTGGTAGGGGTGCTAGTACTAAGGCCCTCAATGCACGGGGGGTCCATTAATCTCTATGTGTACATCCCTACATGGGGATAAGCCTTACTTTCTTAAATCCGGGTGCGCCGGTCCAGGGCCTTAGTGTCAGGAGATTTTCTCATCAGGATCTACATTAGTTACTCAAAAGTTTCTGTGAGCACTCTTGCTTCCCCGCGAGCCCGGGGTTTCAGGGTGTGGGGTGCAGGCTAGGTTTGAGGGGTTTATAAAGGCTCTATTGGGATTCTACAGGATGTTTTGGCAGGTTCTGTACTTCTGCAAGGGCTTCTAAACCCAGTATCGGTTAGTGCGCCTCATTAGAGATAAGGCCTGAAGAAGCCAGGCCACGAATGGTTCTGACAGTCTCAGGGACACATGGGACCCGAATATCGCAACCAAAAAACCTAGAAGCCTAAAGGATTGCCAATATTCTTCCTCAGGGCTCCTGGTTACAATCATACTTAAATGGAGCCCAAAACCTTACTCCAATTTCTAAGGCCCCCCTAAAGCCCCCTTCAAGCAATCTTTAAAGCCCCTTAAAAGGCTCCTTAACGCCCCCCTTGAAGCCTCCTTAAGCCGACACAGATTCCCATCTGCAAGTCGCCTTAGGCCCCCAACCCCCAAACCCTCTGCCTGTCTCCATGCACCAAGACCCTAAACCCTAGCCTCGACTCGAAACCCGAAACCGCCTAAACCGTTACCGTATAGCCCTTGAGGCAAGAGCTGACATGAACAAGGCGAACTATATCGGCTCCACACCGCTGCAGGTGGAGCTTTTTCTACGACCAAAACAGGGATGCGGGGCTAGTAAAACCGCTTTAGGGTTTCATTTAGTGTTTAGGAAAACCGTAGTAGGCCCTGAAGCCTAAACGCCGTTGGCTTTAGGAGTCAGGGTTTTTGTGTCCCCGAAGCAGGAATCCGACTAGCTTCGGTTAGGGGGTTGGGGTTTAGGGATTTAGGGTTTAGGGTTGAGGGTTTCCTACACACCCCTGGTCCTGGAAGACATGGCTTTATTTAGGGCTTCTTATGGTGACTTACACAAGCCCTTCCGCGGCAATATAGGGGCCTGAATAATTAGAACAGGGTTTTGGGGCCCACTATACTATAACTATAACAAGGATCCCCCCCAAAATAGTATTGGTAATTATTTAGGCCCCAATTTTTTTTGAACCCTACTATAGACCCGTTTAGAACCCTTTTAAGGCACCCCTCAACGTAGTAGAGGAAATATTTTTCGGAGGTAAGTCATACGGACCCTTAGGCGGGTAAGGGGGAGGGAGGTAGGGGACTATACTTCCTTAAATAGGTAAATAGGCCTTACTATAGGTCCTTATTATAGGCATTAAGGCCCCGCACCCCCCCTCCCCCTACCCTCCTAAGGGTCCGTATGGGTAAGGCGTAAGCATTCTCTACGTGACTACCCCAGGTGGCCACAGGAGCCAATTTCGTGCAAGTCGTGCAGGTGCTCTTGCAGGTCGGGCTTTAGGGGTTTAGGGTTTTTAGGGCTTTAGGGCTTTGGGGGTTGGGGGTTTAGGCTTTAGGGTTTTAGGGTTTAGGGTTTAGGGGTGATGTTCTGTAGGGTTAAGGGGTTGGGGGTTTAGGCTTTAAGGGTTTAGGGTTTGCGGGTTTTAGGGGTTTAGGGCTTAGGGGTATTAGGGTTTAGGGGTTGTAGGGTTTAGGTTTTAGGGTTTTGGGTTTAGGAGAGTGTTTCAGGGTTCGGTTTCCTTGAAGGCCCTACAAAACGGTCCAGAAGACCACCGCAACAGAAGGATCTCACGATTAGGATTTTCCGGAACCCCTCTCATTAAAGGTGCCCTTGTACTCCGACATTAAATTAGGATCGTGTTGTTTATGTGCCCCTTTGAGACCCTGCTGTAAACAAAAACTCAAAGACCTTCATAGAAAAGAATTCAGAATTGGTATAGTAGGAGCCAGAAAGTTGGAACATAATTGTCCTCATACCCTTAAGGTAAAGCAAAGGGAGCTCCTTTAGCACTAATCCTCCTAAAGCCATGTTCCAACTTTCTGGCTTCTACTATTTTGGCTGCGGCGGGAAGTTCGTGGTTGCACGGATATATCCCTAGGAATCCCGGGTTCAAGGGGGTCTTTGAGCTCTAGGCTTTAGGGCCTTAGGGTTCGGGTTTAGGGTTTTGAAATTTGGGTTCGGGTTTAGGGTTTTGAAATTTGGGTTCGGGTTTAGGGTTTCAATCAGCTCAAAGGGTTTAAAGTTTGAGGGTTCGAGGGCTTGAGGGTTGGGGCTGTGTTTGTGATTCCGGGCCGATGCTGCCTGACCCAAGTTGCAAGGCCTCGGCAGATGCCAACAGACCGGATAAGACTGGCTGCAACTCCTTGCACATCGCGGCTCGGATGCACTTGGGGTGTAGAGGCCTCTGGTCGGGGAGTTCCGGCCAAGCGGTTACGTGTTCAGGATTGGAGCCACTGAATCCACCTGAGAGCACTTTGAGGCCTGTGGCAGCGGCTTTGTGCAGGTGGTGCAACTTCTATTGACATCGAAGATTAACAAAGACAAGCCTGACAAGTGTGGTTTCTGAGCCCTTCTTGCAACAGTTTTGCAGCTTGCAGTTTTGATAGAAGATGTTCCCTCAGGGGGAAGACAACTTATAGTTGTTGAAGGGCCTCCAGGAACAGCTCAGGTTTGACCCCGCTTCATATCGCTAGCGGGCGGTGCCTGGTCGAAGTTGTCAGAATGCTCCTAGAGGCTTCTGTCAATGTCAACAAGGCCGACATTGACAAGATCACCCCACTTCAGACAGCGGCTGGTAGGGGCTTCGTGGAGATCGTGCGCTTGCTGCTAGCTGCTGGTGCCGATGTCAACTTTGCCAGCGACCGTGGCAGTACTCCTTTGCATGAAGCAAGTTGGGGAGGCCACGTAGAGGTGCTTCATGACAAAGGCTCTTCTTCTGATGCATCCGGGTCATGCCATGTAGCCGTCGTCCGCTTGCTGCTTGAGAAGCAGGCTGACATAAACTTCTCCGATTCTTGGCATGTGAGTGTGTACACACAAACTTCAGGACTAGGGATTAGGAGTCCCTGCAAAGTTCAGGACTTGAGTGCTTGTAATTCAGAGTTATACTACAGGTCCGGCTTGTAAGGAAGGCGGGTTCGCGTTGGATTTGTTTTAGAAAAAGCAGCTGAGGATAACACCGGCAGTACGGCTCTGCATATTGCGTCTGGAAGGGGCGTCCTGGCAGTTGCGCGTCTGCTGGTTTTCGCTCGGGCTGATCTACACAAGCTCAACATGAATAATCGTACACCAGTTCAGGTTGCACACAGCTGCAACTGGGTGCACGTTTTCAATTTGCTCGCGAAGGCTGGGCAAGTCTTTAGCAGAGCAAATAGCCGCGCTTGGACTCTGAATCATTGCCAGTGACTGCACGAACAGGGTTCATCAAGGCAGCCCGACGGGTGTAGCACTGATGTATGGTCCGGTCCTGTTCCATCGCTCATAGAGCGTAGGGCATAAGGCTTTGAGCAAAAAGCTTCAGACCTGATACGGACCGTCCGCACTTAATGCAAGAGATGCAAAACAGCTGCCGATCCTGTGCGGGCACGCGCTGCGGGACTGAATCGTTGAGCCTGATTGGGTTTCCGAAATCCTCACCGGGATAGACTAGTCACTAGTACTAATGTTAGTAGCACGGATGGTTTAGATAGTACAGCACTAGTTCTAGTATTTGTACCGGTGCTACCAGTTCCAGTACTAGCACTTGCAGTACTACTAGTAGTACAAGTATTGGCACAAGCCTAGCACTTGTAGTGGTAGTAGTAGTAGTCGTCGTCTTCGTCGTCGGCGTCGTCGTCGTAGTCGAGGAGTGGAGCAGGAGTAAGGCTTGGGCTAGGGCCAGGGCTAGGGCTAGGACTGGGACTAGGACTAGGACTAGTAGTAGTAGTAGTAGTAGTAGAAGCAGAAGTAGAAGTAGAAGTAGAAGTAGAAGTGGAAGTGGAAGTGGAAGTAGAAGTAGAAGTAGAAGTAGTAGTAGAAGTAGTAGTAGTAGTAGTAGTAGTAGCAGTAGTAGTAGTAGCAGTAGTATCAGTACTAATAGTAGCACTAGTAGTGAAAGTAGCAGTAGGCGTAGCAGTAGTAGTATGTAATAGTAGTAGTAGTAGCAGCAGGAGTAGTAGTAGTAGTAGTAGTAGTGGTGGTAGTGGTAGTGCTAGTGGTAGTGCTAGTGGTAGTGCTAGTGCTAGTGCTAGTGGTAGTAGTAGTGGTAGTAGTAGTGGTAGTAGAGTGGTAGTAGAGTGGTAGTAGTAGTAGTAGTAGTAGTAGTAGTGTGGTAGTAGTGGTAGTAGTAGTAGTAGTAGTCTGGTAGTAGTGGTAGTAGTAGCCGTAGTAGTAGTAGTAGTAGTAGTAGTAGTAGTAGTAGTAGTAGTAGTAGTGTGGTAGTAGTGGTAGTAGTAGCCGTAGTAGTAGTAGTAGTAGTAGTAGTAGTAGTACTAGTACTCGTACTCGTACTGGTACTAGTACTTCTACTTGTAGCAGTAGCAGTAGCAGTAGCAGTAGCAGCAGCAGTAGCAGTAGTAGTCGTCGTCGTCTTCCTCCTACCGCGACCCGACGCTACTGCTGCTGCTACTGCTTTCACTATTTTTGCCGCTCTGGCTAGTGCTACGGTTTCAGTCTCGGCTGCTATGGCAACTGCAAGTGCGATATCTAATCTGTTCCACCCGCCCGCTGCTGCGGTCTTCAACATCGTCAATCAATCAAACCAATCAATCGATCAACCAATCAATCAACAGAACCATCAGCAGCAGCATCATGAGCCTCATCGTTATACTATCACTCATGTAACACCGCCGTAAACCTCGTCTGACCCTGTCAAGCGCGAGCGCTAAAGACACCGCCAGCAAGAACGACGTCATCGGCACAAGAGCATCGGCATCCGCGTGCGAGTTTTGTCGTTATCATCACCGCAGCATCACCACCCTTGGCAGCAGCGTTTCCATCCCCCACCCCAATCCCCAAGTCTTAAATCCTGATGGATGAGGGTGTGGTTCAGCCTAAGATGCATCTCAAGGTCTGCTTGTACTTTCTCTTCACGACGTGGCTATCCGTGGGGTGGGTTGGCCGAGCCCGGCGAACGGAAAATCGGTTTGACGACGCACAGGAGACTTGGTCTTGAACAGAGTGGCGAATCTCGCTATGAAGAAGGCTTCTAAGACTTAAGAAGAGCTCCTTGCAGGTTGGGGAAGACTGCTCAGGATCGAGGGCGTAGGAGTTTCGATCATGGAGCTGTGCCATATCCCAAACCGTCCTAAGTACCTGTACACTAGAATGTATGGTGTTTATATTGGGAAGCATTTTTATGATTTGGGAAAGTATTCCCCATAACAGTACCTAGGACACTTTGGGTATGCGCTGCCACTCTAGGCACCCTGCCACTTAGCAGTGTTCCCTTGCACTCCGCACTATGCATATACCGCTATGCTATATCATATTATACCATTCCATATCATACTGTATTCCTATATTGTTTTAAAGTATACTACATTGCAATATAGTATCTCTGAATAAAGCAGGCGGGGGTTTTGGGCGGCAAGGGAGAGCTCGGAGGCCAGGTTCAAGCTCGGTTAAGGCCCAGGTATCTTTGGAAAAGAATAATGTAGGAACCTGATTAAGACAACCGGGCCCTTTAACCCCAACATATTACTTAGTAGCTGAGTGGATACACTTTACACTTTTTCGGATAATATTACCCACTATAAAAAAGGAAGTGTACACGTTTTTGGGCTTATGAACTCAGCAACTAAGATTAGGATCCACATTAAGAACCCTAATAAGGACCCAAGGTTTCTTAATCAGGTTCCTACATTAGGGGGCTTGGGTTGATAAGGTTAAGTGTTTGGGTTTAGGGTTAGGGGTATGGGTTTAGGGTTAAGTGTTTTTTTGTTTTTTTAGGGTTTGGGTTTGGGGTTAAGCATCTGGGGGTTTAGGGTTTAGGGTTTTGGTTTAGGAGGGCTTAGGGTTGAGCGTTTGGTGGTTTAGGGTTTAGGGTTTAGGGTATTGGTTTATAAGGTTTAGTGTTTGGAGGTTTGGGGTTTAGGGTTAAGTGTTTGGGAGTTTAGGGTATTGGTTTCATAGGGTTAAGCGTTGGAGGGGTGGGTTTAGTGTGAATTGTTTGGGGGTTTCGGGTATCGGGTATTAAGCTCTACCGGTAGGGCTAAACCCTAAACCCTAAACTTTGCCCTGAACCCTGAGCCCCTACACCCTCAACTCTAAACCCTATTAGGGCAGGTAGTCGATGTGTGGCTCGCACCGTGCGGGGGTGTCTTGTGGTTTTTCCGGGGCAAGCTGGCTGCCCCTTGCCAAATCCCAGGTCAGCGGTTGGGTCTACCGGACTCCCCGGTGGCCCTTTAATGGAGCCCTTCTGGTCCTCAATAGTGGCTATTTGGGGTATATTAGAGGGTAGTTGGGGTTCTAGGTAAGGTTTCGGGTCGAGGGTTTGGCTCCACGGCTGCTAACCGGCGACCCTAACCCTGCAATAACCTGAAAGCTAAGCTCTAAATGCCTAAACCTTCCACCATAAATTCTCAAGGGCTTGCCGTTCATGGGTTAGGGACCTGAAGATTCGTCTCACTCAGTGAGATCGGAGACAAGCCTGAGCATGTGCAATGTGGTTGGTAGTCTATGTTTTTTGGGTTTGGGGGTTTAGGGGTCTAATGTAGGAGCCTTGATTTTTAGCTATATTATTTTGGGGGTTCCGTATTATAACTATGGTATAGTGGGCCCCAATTATTAAGGCCCTATAGTAGGGTTTAAGTGTAAGGGGTTGATGGGAGGAAGGTTGCAGCCTTCCCTGTGGGGCATCCCTCTACCACCCGTTGCGATGTACTTCTGCTGCAGCCTCCAGAACAGGGTACCATCCAGCCAGTGGGCTCCAAACGACTCAGAAACCAATATTTACGTCAGCCTATTCAGGGATTCTTACCATGACCTGGGGTATGCTCCTCAGTCAAATAGATTTAGAACGAAGTAGGTAGTGGATCAGGGTTTTTTTATAAGATGCTGCCGGAATCTGAGGCGACGCAGGCCAACGATGCCTTGCTGAATTGTCACGCGGCTTTTGTCTCAGAGTTGAGTTGCAGAGTGTCGAGCCCCAATTTCAAAGGCGACCCATACACCATAAGGACTCTTAGGGGAGGGGGGTAGGGGTCCTTAATTTAATACCTATAATAAGGCCTTAATAAGGCCTATTTAAGGAAGTATAGTCCGCTACCCCCCTCGCCCCTACCCGCCTAAGGGTCCCTTTGAATACATCGTTACATGTTGCTCCTTTGTTGGGTTGCAGTATGTTCTCAATCATTGTAGGACTCATGCTGTGAAGATGCAGTAGTAGCCTGGTTATCCAAATAAAGGTACTACAACTCAGGGTGTAAGTAGGTAAACCTACGGATAAACCTAGGAAGTCAGCACAATAAACCCGAAGCCCCTGAACCCCTAAGCCCTAAACCTTAAATTACAACGAAGACCCCTTCTTATTGAGAGTCTCGTTCTTCCAGGCTTTGATGGATGTGTATGTTGGAGCAGAGCATCGGCACGATGATGGAATCCCGTTGTTTAGAGTATTCTTGAAGCCGGTTTTGTCCGACCACGCAATGCAGGACCTTGGAGTATTCAAGTTGGAAGTGGCTCCTCAAGAAGTTCAAGGTTTACCGATGCCAACAATAACAAAGTCAAACATCAGAAGTTGAAGTTGACCCTAAACCTACACCCTAAACCCTTGGGTAACCTGAACACAGAGACCCGCCTGGCGAGTCCGAGTTGCGAGAGCGTAAAGCCTATACAGGCACAGATGGAAAAGAGACATAAATAAACCCGGCAGACGGAGCTCAGGGACGGAATGAGCACTGCCAGAGGTCCGAAATCTTCTAAAGCCTAGTCCGTAGAAATTTTCTCGAAACCTGCGTAGCCTGATCGCCAGAACGATTCGTAACAACACATGAAACCCTTCTGAAGGCCCTAGCACAATCGTTTTGGCGACCCCGCAATAGGTCCCTGCACCTCCCTATCACAACAATCCGAAACTCTAAACCCTAAATTGCCTGAAGCCATGCCTGCCTGGTGCGAGTGTGGGAGTCGACACCCCTAAGCCCTAAAGTCTAAACCCTAATAAACCCTAAACCCTGTAAGCCCTGAACCCTAAGAAGCCCTAAACCCGAAATCCATGAACCCTATAAACCCCGGCGAAACCCCGTAAGGCGAGCAAGTGCGGCTCCTTGCCGCCCAGAAGCGCGTTCTTCGCCGCTTCGGGCGCTTTTGGGGTGCTTTGCAGCGAGGATCCGCCACAAGGGCTTTTTTGGGCCTCCTTTGAAAAGGATCTAATACCGAACCATGACTACTTAAAAACCCTATCAAGGTAAAGGATAGTTATGTTATATCATTGTGTTGTTGCTATTCTTAGTGTTGTTAGCCGTCTTGTTAAGATAATCGCAATTATTCTTGTGATTGTTATCCTTATTATTGCTTTTTATGGGCTGAGGGTTTGAAGTTTGGGTCCGGGTGTTGGTGGTTGGGGTTTAGGGCTCTGGCTTTCGGGTGTTAGATGTTTTGGGTTTGGGGTCTTTGGGCGTGGGGGTTTGGGAGTTTTCAGTTTTACCTTGTTCACGGTACCCTGGCTTCTTCTAGGTAGAGTTCAATCAATGCTCGCGAACTTCAGGGCATGTAGGACAGTGTTATTGTCATTATTACTATTCTCATCTCAGGGCTAGAAGGATGTCGAAGGGGTTACTATATTATTAATGATCATCGCAATTTTGAGTGACAAAATTGCTTGTACCATTAATAATATAGTAACCCCTGCGAGATCCTTCGATCCCTGAGACCCAGAGTAGCCCGGGCCGAAACTCGGCCGCACGTCGGCCCACTTTGGATTTCGGGTTTTAGGGGTCACCCTATACGATCCCAGGGCAAGCATCGAAGCCTGAATAGTTGGCGGTATAGCCAGTCTACAATATTACCCAACAAGCCTCTTCTTATCAGCTGGGCTCGTAAATACTAGCTGTTGTGATCCGGAGCCTTCTGACCAGCCACACCCCTCGACCTCCAACCCTGCAAGTCGTAACACCATAAGAGTACTACGGTTATAAGTAGTAATAAGAATAACTGCAACAATAAGAATCATACTAATACTCTTAGCGTGCACTTAGACTATACTTATAATCACAACAACAAGAGCAATCATACTAACAGTAATATCTCGGAACCGAATCACTAGCAACATCTAGTAATAGTGTGTCCGTATGTCCTTATCGTCCCAAACAGGCTTGGAGTACCATGTGCACCCCAAAACCTGTTCTACAGTATGTAGTAAGGCCCCTCTTCTGCATAAGTTTTAGACGTCCAGGCTCCAGACCCAAACGTATCTATTTGACTCCATGCAACGCTTCGAGTTACGCTTAGGGTTTGCCAGTCGTGGTTTGGAATTTCAGTGTATTTGAAACTCAAGAAATGCAAGGCCAAATACATATCCAGACACCCTCAACTGTGCCAAACCTTACAATTAACCCTAGTTAAAGCCTCACCTGAGCCCTTGCTTCGTCTTCCTGCAGGCCAGCAATCTTCCGATGTGGCAGCCACTGTCCTAGCGACAGGGCAGCAGGCCACCCGCATGATAGGGTTTGGGGCTTACAGAGTTGAGGGGCTGGCATGTGTGGTGCTGCAAGAGCTCAGGTGGGGGGTTAAATGAGGCCTACAATTGAGGAGCTAGCTTTGAGACGTGGGAATCAGAAGAGTGAGGCTGGACCACCATTAACCGTGCAGTATCAAGTCCTGATTCACGTTTTGCGCGCAGGCCATCACTGCTTGCGGTCTTGGTGTGGCACTGATGCTGGTGGCACGCCGTGCCTTTACCTTAGCAATGTTTGGCTTTGCCATTTCTTGGAGCAGAGAGCTTCGTTCACTAAACTCTACCCTAAACCCGAAGCTCTGCTATAGAACCATATACTGTACCCTCAAAAGTAACCATAAAACCTAGATAAGTCCATTTCAATAGGAATGGCTCCATGGCAGAGTCCTCGCTGAAAGAGGCTTACCCGGATGTGAGGCTGACAAAGAGCATTGCTTGAAGTATCATGTCATGGTCAGTTGGCAGGTGCAGGGGAACTCCAACAGGAGGAGGCCGCATGCCCGACACCTCCGTTTTGATCCCCACCTGCTCTTAGCAGGAGAGCAGGTAAACCTTTAACTTTTTGCGGGTACTGTCTTCTATATATACCCCCGAAGGAAAGCCGGGCATTCGAGCAGTGCAGCAGTATGAAGAATGTCTCTGTAACTGCAAACCCTACTCGAACCTGCATATTCACGCTGCAGTAGGGTTAACCACTGCGGGCTAGGGATGGGCCTAGAATCCCTATATTCTGACACCCCAAACCCGAAAAAACAAAGCGCGAAGGTCTGCAGTGGCACCGCCTCAGTTGGCGATCTTCCTATGGTTCAGGGCTCCTCGTCCGAGATGATCTTTGGCTTTCGGTTTTGGGGCGTTCAACTTCGGGTGTAGTCTGTAGGATATGCAAGTTACAGTGGTTCGAGGCCCCTCTTTCGCAAGGTCCGAGCCTTTTCGACCCGTCTCAACATGCTAGCGCATTAGTGCTTAGGGCTGCGGGGTTTAGGGTTTCGTGTTTAGGGGTGCAAGGTTTAGGGGGTCGGACGGTCAGAGCATGCCAGTAGGTGTATCGGCTGCATGTGAAGCCTCCTCGAAGAGGCAGGTACACAAGGGGATGCCTGGCATATGTGTGTATATTCTGTATGTATGTATGTATGTATGTATGTATGTATATATATACATATATATATATGTATGTATATTTATACACACATACACATGTTATGTTCATATTTTTATATATATACACATACATACATATTTATGTTTACTAAAGTTCACTTATAAAGTGTCCCCTGCCACAACAAGTAGATCCATGGGGTTCAGCATACACACAGATGCATCTACATGGTACATAGGTATATACTTATGCATATGCATATGCATACATGCATGCATATACACATTTTTTGGCATTCTAGTAGGGGAGCCGCATCCCTTGGGCTACTTGACTGGGTACAAATGCTGTTTTACAGGGTCCTTAGGGGCCTAAATAATCACCTATACTGTTTGGGGGCTTCGTTGTTATAGCTATAGTATAATGGGCCCCAAAACCCTATTCTAATTATTAAGGTGCCTTTTTTTGTCTGTTTCCCATTACCCTCAATACGAAATCCCAGCCTTCCTAGACTCTTGAAACATCTCAGCCTAAACCCTAAGCGGCCTTAAACTCTTGAAGTTAGCCCTGCAAATGCGGGCCTCGTCCTCGCTAAGTAGGAGGGAAAAAACCCTAAACCCTAAACGGCCTTGATCCCTGGGCCTAAACCTCAAACTCCACATAAAACCCAGGCTTAAAGCCTCAGGTCTCGTTTCCCAGCTGTGGGCGCCGTTACAGTTCTTGGGCTTCTATATACGGCTCCCTGGCCATAATGAAGTGGCCTCAAACTATTAGAACAGGGTCTTGAGGGTTCCTTATTATAGTTTTAGTTTAATAGACCCCTAAAAACCTATAATTACTAAGGCCCCTGCATTACGCTCACCTTGGGGATTGGGTTCTGTTGTCTTTTGTTTGGAATTCTGGTTCAGGGTTTGAGGTTTTTTTGTTGGGTTTGAGGTTTCGGGTTCGGCCCAGGGTATGGGACCCTGCGTCTTGCCTCTGGTTTCTGCCTTTAGGGCTCAGGGCTTGAGTCCTGGGGTCCAAGGCTCAATACCCTGAATCCCAAAAGCCTACTTTATATACATTCATATATATATATGTATACATACACATAGAGAGAGAGAGAGAGCTCGATATTGATGAGGCAATTATAACAAATAGGCCACAAGATAGGGTGTTTGGTTCAGGTAGGACGACGCTCGGGCCCCGGGATTCAAATTTTTCCTTGGGGGGTTTAGGAAGTGGGGCTTCCGGGTTAACGGTTTGGGGTTTAGGGCTTTAGGGTTTTGGGGTTTAGGGCCTATAGGGGTTTAGGGGTTTTGGGGTTTAGGGTTTAAGGGTTTAGGGTTCAGGTTTTCGGCTCTTGGGATCTTGGGATCCTGCGTTGAGAGTTTCGCGCTTTGGGCTTACAATGGTGTGGTGCCGAGATCAGAGTCGAGAAGAACATGGGGTAGATCATGCCTCATGAATGGAAACCCGCAAAAGGAAACCTTATTTATAGTAACCCATATGGTAACCCATATATTCAAGGGGCACCTTCCGTTTTCGTGGTGTTGTGCAGAGCTTTCCAGCTGGTAGAATTGGATTGATAGAAGCTTGCGATACCCCACACAGAAGCTGTCAACCAAAGCGATACGGCCTGTGTTACTTAGAGGCCTTCTTTGGTTGGAATGGGGCTTTGGGGTATGGTATGGTATACTTAATTAATACGCAGGAACCCTTAGAAACAAAGTTAGTATACGTAGTTTTTCAAGCTTTTACATGACCCACCTCCCCGCAAGCTCCAACGCTGACCGCGTAGACCCTCCCAAAGGGTCCTAAGTACCTATATAGTACAAAGTAGGGTTTCCATATTATGCATCATTAGTATGTTTTGGGAAAGTATCACCCATAACGGCAGGATTCTTGGGGCTCCTAAACCCTAAACCCCCAACAGTTGCAGTGCTTCCTGCATGTTTTTTTTGACGTGGGTTGCAGCGCTTGGTCACCCGGTGCAGACCCTATCGGCGCAGAAAGCTGCCACCAAGAAGGCCTTGGATGCCCACGAAGCGTGGCTTGAAGAGCTGGATGTGGAAAAGGAGGTCTCCGCAAATAGCATCGCACACCTTGGGCGGCGTCTTGAGCATCTTGAGACAGTCGGCATGCACAACCAAAACCGAAGACCACTCAGCAGCGGGCGCACAACGGCCAAAACAGCATGTTGTGCATGCACCCACCACGTCAGACGGCAGTCTTCAAGCACATGGAGAAGGCATCCCAAACCTCTGAACTACAAAAACACAACCACAATCCCAGCTGAAGGTGCAGATCGAGGAGCTCCGAAAGACGCAGGCGGAGCAACCAAAGCAAGTATTGACCAAACAAGTGGACCAGCTGCCCGAGCTGAAGACTATAATCGCCCTTTAGGAGTTGGGCCATCAGTTTGCCTACTTTTGGGGTCTAGGTAACCCTAGATCCTAAACCCTAAATCCTAAGACCCTAAAACTCTAAACCCTCAAAACCCTCAAACCCTAAAGCCCTAAACCGCAAACCCTAGGACCCTTTGGGCCTTGTTTGGAAACGATCGCCGAGGCAAGCGCGGCAGGCCCTCGTCGACCTTGAGGATGGAAGGATGCCGCTTGAAGAGGACAAAGCGCTCAGGGGTCTAGGAATGGGATTCAGGGTCTAGGGGTTTAGAGTTCGGGGGTTCAGGGGTTTAGGAGTTTAGGGTTTTTTTGGGGTTAGGCTTTAGGATTTAGAAGTTTAGGGGTTTGGGGGTTTGGGGTTCCCGCATTTAGAGGAGAGGGGCTTTGGCTTTATGGCACAGGCGGGGTTGACGGTTAAGTTAAGTTGTTCAGGTGTGCGGGTCAGGGCCAGGGTCTCGAGCTGTGAGATTTAGGGTCTTAGGGTCTTGGGTTTAGGGTTTTGGGTTTAGGGTATCGCTGAGGCAGGCAACTTGGAGGCACTTCAGAGAGACCTCGTTCAAAAAAGGGTTTAGGGTTTAGGGTCTACACAAAGTATGGCAGAGGGTCAAGTCAAAGTTTCAGGGTTAGGGGCTTCAGTGTGGTAAGGGGTTCTCGGGCCTCATGAGATTTTGGGTTGTTTGATCTGCCTGAAGTTCAGGGGTATGTGGGCGGCATTTTCATGGTTTTCTTTCACGGCTTTTTAAGCTGATTTTGCTACATCCTTTACAGCACTTTCATAGAACCTTTGTTGAACCCCTGACAGAGCCCTGATAGTTACATCGTTGCCTTTGGATTAAAGCTTTCTATTAAAACCTCATAGTAAGCACT
Source organism: Symbiodinium sp. clade A Y106 (assembly GCA_003297005.1). Classification (NCBI taxonomy): domain Eukaryota; class Dinophyceae; order Suessiales; family Symbiodiniaceae; genus Symbiodinium; species Symbiodinium sp. clade A. Next base: position 71,437 of record BGNK01000709.1, read on the forward strand.
ACCTCACAGTACTACAGTACCCTCGTTATACTTCTATATAGTACCCTTATAGAACCCTTACATGGTCAAAGAGTACCGTTCTAGTGCTACAGTACCCTTGTCATTCTTGCACGCCGTGCCCTCATTATTATGCAGTACCCTTAGACGTGTATAGATAAAAAACTATGTGTATATATAGACATATATATATATATGTATATACAAATACTTATCTTTATATATGCATATTCTCCTTAAAAGATTATCGTACCCCTCAATTTGCCGCAGCATCCCATGGAACCTTATTGGACTCCCGGAGCTTCGCTTCGAGGCTGCTCAACCGCTCGACCTCCGAGCTGGAGGCCGCCGAGGCCCTGGAGCGGAGGCCGCGGGAGGGTTCAGGGTTGAGGGCTTTGGAGTCTACGATTTATAGGGGGTTTTCAGGCTTTATAGGGTTTATATCATGGTTTTTCGGGCTTTATAGTAGGGCTGAAGGATTTAAGGGGTCTGGAAAGGTAAGGTTGAAAAGGTTCAGGGTCTGGGGTGTGCTGGCAAATAGCAAGCCCAGGCAGCCCAGTCTAGAAATTAAGGTGTAGTGGAGGGGGAGGATGCCCTTGAGGCTTTAGTTGTTTGTGTGTGCTTCTTTGTTGGGAGGGGGGAGCGTACAGGAAAGGGTGTTGTCTTGTGCTTTTGCTTTGAAGGGGCGGAGGGTCAGGATGGTCTTGTCCAGCAGCCGTAATCTCTACATCCGGAACGGGCCCTGGCAGCTTGTTAGGTTTTGCACCAAGTTTTAAACAGGGGTTCTAGGCTTAGCAGGTTTTTATGTTCACGAAATGGGGCCTTTTGCTTGTGGAGTTTCGGCTTCCTGGACTTGGAAGGGGGCAAAGTTTAGGCACATGTTGTAGTACTTGCGGGGGGTTCAACCCCAAGAAAACGCATTTAACCTGAAACCGCAAGGAAATGCGCTTACCTAGAGGCTCCAAAATTTAGTTCCTTTTGGGGGTTCATATATAGAATCCTATAAGGTAATCCCCAAAAGGAGCTACTATGGAGCCTATGGGTAGCCTTAAACACCCTAAGCCCGAAGAAGACGAGGCAGCTCGGCTCAGAGTTTTCGGCAGAGACACTGTCCAACCTCCCACAGGCTGCCCCAGGCCCAGTGCAAGGTTCCTTTCGAGGTTTTAGAAGAGCTTTTTGCAGCTGTGTTATGTTGACCTGTATTATGGTATGCAATACACATAATTTAAAGTGTATGCTTTTGTTTTGTGCGAAGGGCCCTACAAGGGCTTTAGGGTTTAGGGGCCCGAAGGGTGAAGGTTTGGCTTAGGGTTTCTTGCTGGGAGGTCTGGGTTCGGGCTCAGAATGAGGAGGCGTCGGGAGGGCTACAGTTTGGGGGGCTTACCTGGAAGCAATGAGCGGAAGTAGATAACCCTGAACTCTAAACCTGATACTGTTAGACTTCAGAAAGACCTGGCTTAGCAGCTCTGTTGGGCAATGAAGCGGACGCTAGGCCTCGCTGTGTTGAAAGTTCTTCGGAGGACCCGGGGGTTCCTTTGGAACGAAAGGTTTGAGGTTTACCATCGAAGCCGAAATCGTCTTCAATATTGATCCTAAGCCCTATTCTGAATCTTTCGAGTCTGGCACCTGTCAGCAATCACCCCAAAGCCCTGTTCTAATTGCCAGGGCTCCGAGATGAAGGCTCAGGCACCGAGAAAGTTTGAGCTTTTTTGGGCCCGGTTTGTGAGGAAGAGAGTCATGGATCAGGATGAGGATGATGAGGAGGATGATACTGGTGGTCGTGGCGGCTGGTGGCTACCTGAATTGGAGTTGTAAGCAACAGAACTACACCAAGCACAGGTTGCACTGCCATTTCGGGACATGGACGACTCCCTGCAGTATGCAGAATAATCGCCTTACCATGAATCCGACATCTTCTGCCATTTCCAAGTAATTATGCAGCAACTTGGCCATCGAAAACCTAAAGCCTGGACCATATGGAAACAGACATGGCAGGCTGCCCTTTGGTGGAGTTTCGCGACGTGTGGCGCCCTCAGCTTGCAGCAACACTGACAAAACTCTGCCTGATCCTCAAAACCAGCCCAGAAGCAAGCCTAAACCTGAAACCCCCCCGAACCCTAAACACCAATCGAAAGCAGAACCCTAAACCCTAAACCCTGCAATGCGGGCTCGTCCTTGCTAGGTAGGAGGGAAAAAAACCCTAAACCCTAAACCCTGAACCCTAAACCCTAACCCTAAACCCTAAACCCTAAACCGTACTAATGAAGTGGGCTCCCAGCTTGCCGTAGATCGTGCCTTCTGTCAGGTGGTTCCGCTACGAGAGCAGCCTCCCCTGGATTTTGCAGGAGGGGAGCAGAACTGCATTATGTTTAACGGTAAGGGGGTTCGGCATAGGGTTCAAGAATTAAGGTTACGGGGTTGCGGGGGTTGAGGGCTTTAGGATTTAAGGTTGAGGCTGGAATTGGGTTATGGCCGAGGATGCACCTTGGAGCTTTAAAAGCATCGGGCATGTGACAAAGGCGGTCTAGGAGTAAAAGGGCGGGCAGACGACCTCAGACGTTGTCACATTCAGTGTCGGAAATTTCCAGCACTGAAAGCCTAAAGCCTAGAGCCCTAGCATTAAACACTCGTCCCTGATCCCCTATTCCCAAACCCGAACCCAGTAGATCCGTCAGCCCGTAGCAAGCACCCACTCTGCCACCGACTGGGCTCTTGTTAAGTGACTCGCTTCGAGTTGCCGGGAGAAAGACTTAGCATGCTAGCTTTTTAGTATCCCTGATTACCGAACAGTAATTCTATTTCCCTTGCACCTTCTGGACACCTGCAAAATACTCCAAACCCCAGAAACTCCACAGCCCCTTGCAAAGAACCCTTCTTCTCCTAAACACTGAACACTAAACCTCGTAGCCCCAAGCCCTACGTTGGACACTTGTCGCTTGAAGCCTTGCCTGTCCTTTGCGATCGTCAGACTCGAAAGCCTAAACCAGAACCTTAAACCCTGAACCCTGCACCTGCCCCGAAGGGTTTGTCCTTCTGCATTGAGCCGGGGCAGTTCGTGGTGATCGTGGGGCCGTCTGGCGACCTGACCGGAAGCTCGAGGATTGGGGAGTGTAGGTCTTCAGGGGCCTTGATTTAGAGGCCCTATTATAGCTATCACCCCTTGCTGAAGGCCCGAATACTAGGGTTTACTGGTTGAGTTTGGGTTCGGCTCCAGGTGTTCCGGAGTTAAGAAGCATCTCACAACCTGCCTTAAGCCCCCAGCTAAGCCCAGAACCCCAAGCCACAAACTCGAGGTAGTGGGAAGAGTTCCCTCGGCCGCCTTGTCCCACGGCTCTTCGACACCTGCAAAGGCCAGCTACATACGAATTGACCATGTATCTTGCTTACACATTGTCAGATCCCTACGTCTCCAACCCTGCAGGCAACACCCACGGCCACCTACTTAGGGGTTGCAGTCTCCGATGCCTTCTGGTTTGGAGTTTAGGACCACTTGGGCTTCCATTACCATGAAATGTGACATATGTATATATGCATAAACCTACGTGCATGCATATATATATATTATACATACATGTATATGATATATCTTACAATAAATACTCTCTCTCTCTATATATATATGTATACATATACATATATATATATATATATACGCCTTATAAATTTAGCATATACAGCTTTCATTTTACCACCCGGCCCCAACGCCGGAACTCTTCAGTTTGGCAGCCCAGGTCCTGGATCCTGAATCCCAGGGCTCCAGTTGCCTAAGAAGTAGGGACCCCAAAAGGACCTAAGCATAAGCATTTTATAGGGATATCCCTTCCTGATTGGGCTGCACCATAAGGGGTTTATATGGGATATCTCTATCCTTATTTTTGCTTATGTGCTTTTTCGGGGCCCTACTTCTTAAGTAGGGTAACTGTGTTAATTACATTAGGGCTTAGGGTAGTAGGTTACTGTGATACGTAGTATTAGGCGAGTACCCGATTTGTTAGGTAGCTATCTCCCGAGGAGAAGCCAAGACTTCGAGAACATTGGAGTTTTACCCTTAACTTTCGAACGCCTGCACTTGAGATTCTTTCGAACTTTTTCCGAAACTGTTGAGCTCTACATGTAAAACTTCTCAAGCAACCGTCACACCACAACTACAAGCCCCAGCCCCATATTGGACCTTTCTCGAGTGCTATCAGAGCTCTAGAATTCTTGTAGCATCCGTATAGAACCTTTATAGAAGAACCCTTACTGTATCGGATGCCGCTTGAGAAGCTTTAAGGTTCAGGCGGTTTAGGTTATAAGACCTTCATCGGAGCCTTACGGAGCCGGAAGGCAGCGTTCTCTTCAACGGCGTGGACGTCCGCCACCTCCAGCTTTCAGAACTGCGCAGTCGTTTGGCCGTGGTTCCGCAGGCAAGGAACCCCAAAGATCACAAGACCCCTTAGGGGCTTAGGGTTTAGGGATTTATGGTTTTCGGACTTTAGTGGGTTCGAGGTTGTTGAGGGTTTTTAGGAACTTGTGGTGGTTGGGCTAGTGGAAGTGGGGCTTTCTGGAGTAAGAATGTGTTGTGGTCAGGTGTAAGACTTTCTTGTGCAGATTCCGGTAGAAGAAGTGAGCGGTAGCGGCTACGAACCTAAACCTTAACCCGAAAGTGTAAGCCTCAACCCCCAAGCCGAAATTGCAGATAGCTAGACTGACAGTAGCCTGAATGAACTCTGACGCCTAGACCCTGTATCCGGACCTTGGCGAACGGAAGAGGCACGTTTCAAAACAAACCCTATATCCTGCAAGCCCTCTTTGAGGCCCGATGATAGCCTATGAGAGTTTCGGAAAACAGGGAACGGGACCCGTGTATGAAAATGAGGCATCTGTATACCAAGACTAAGAGTCTGGGGATCCTTGTCCCAAGGACCTTACGGAACCCTAAACCCCTAACCCCCTAAACCCTAACCCCCTAAACCCTACACCCTAAGCCCTGAACCCTAAACCCTCAACCTCTGAACCCCTAAATCCCAAGGACCTTGAGGCTGGACAACTCAGTTTCACAGCCGCCTTCCTCAACTACTCAGGGCAGTTTCGAAGTTTTTGCTCCGACATCATTGTCAAGTCCATCTCAAAACCCGAAAAGAGCCGCTATACGAATGGAACTTAAGCCCTAACCCCATTTGTGGATCAAGAACCCATAAACCTCAGACCCCAGCCTCAAAGCTTCGACAGGCGATATCCAAACCCTGGGCCCCAACCCCAGCTACTGACAGCGAAACCGAAGAGCGAACACTATAAGCTTTCACTAAACCTTACGATTTATGTTGAAGGGCGTTTGGGCTGCCGGTAAAGTCCTAAACTGTGTCCAAGCCGGGCTGCGAAGGATGTGGTGGTCTTCAACTCAACCCTGCTGCAAAATCTCACCTTCGCGCGCCCGGGTGCATCGAAAGAGGAGAAACCCTTTCCCCAAGCTAACGGCAGTATCGTGATGCTTTGTTTCACTGTGAGTCCTAGAGCCCTGCCTCTATCTGGGATCTTAGCTTCCGGCTGCACCACCGCCACACATATCAGGATATATTCCTGAGTTGAACTGAAATCACTTACAGGACAGGTTGTATAGCTAAGCCATAAGTTCAGGCTTGACCAATTAAGGCGGAGAGAGATTGAGAGAGCGGGTGATCAAGACACGTAATTACGTATATAGAAATGTGTATGCATGCACCTAGACACATGCATGCATACATGCATACCTGCACACATACAAACACATAATGCGTACATGCATACGTACGTACATAATATTACATACGCACATACATATATGCATACCTACATGCATGCGTACATGCATGCATACATATATACATGCATACATACATACATACATATATACATGCATGCGTGCATGCATACAGAGAAGGATGCATCCTGTCATGTCTGTAAACCACTGGTGGTCCGGGCCTCCATCGTCAACCAAAACACTCAGGCTTTCACAGGGGCGCCCATTGTCAACCCGAAATCCAAAAAAAAACTGAACCCAAGAAAGGAATGCTATACAGTCTAACGTTTTGTACATCGATGTAAAAACCACAATTACACTGCACCTAGAGGCTCCAAGGTAGTTCCTATTCTACGGGTTCATATTTAGAATCCTATAAGGTAACCCCCGAAAAGAACTACCAGTGAGCCTATGGGTGCACCGTGTAGCATTCGAACCCAAGAAAGGCTGCTCGATTTCGAGAGGAGGTCGAGGCTGCAGTTTGCAAGAGCGGTCTGGCGTCCGCGCTCCTCTCTGGGGAGGACTGGGGCTTTGGGTTTAGGGTTTAGGCGCCTAGGGTTTAGGGGTCAAAGGTTTAGGGTTTAGAGTTTAGACGTTCCGGGAGTAGGGGTTTACGGTTAAGTGGTTAGGGATTTAGGGGTTTGGAGTTTAGGGGTAAGGGCCCGTAGGGGTTTAGGATGCCCGCCGACTGTGGTTGTTTATTGAAAGGTAGGGTTCAGGGCTTCAAACCAGCTAGGCTGAAAGGGTGTCTAGTTACTAGTTGTACATTGTGCGAGTGTGTGTATGTGTGTATGTGTATAATATATATATATATATACATACACACATATATATATATACATATGTGGCGTCCGAGAGCTGTTCACCGAATATCAGCTGGTGTGCCTTATGTTGCAGGGCAAGTTGGACGAGGTCCAAAAGCACGATGCACTCACACTTAATCGTCTGTCTATAAATGGGCAACCTGGCATCAAGGATGCACGGGAAGGAGGGCAAGAGCTGCATGCATCAACACACCTAACATCTGTACCGCTAGAGAGTGCTCAGTGGGAGATCCCTCAACACGCGGATGCACTTCCAGCCAGGAAGGTTTGAAGTTAGGCTGCTTTTCGTGTTTTCAATTAGATATACGTATTACGTACGGCATATTTAATTGAATTTGTCTCCACAACCCCGCCTGACCTGGTCGAGCGCGAGTGCCCAAAAAAATGAGTTGCTCCTAATTTCGGATTTCAGTTTCACGGGCTGGATTTCTGGGATGAAGGGCGTCAAAATCACAAAGAGAGACAAGCATGTGCACGCAGCTGCGCAAGAAGTGTTTGGGCTTTTCGGCGTTGATTAGAGGGTTTAGGTCCCCGGGCTGTTTAACAGTCTATACGGCTTTTTGGGGCTCGCACAGGAACTGTGAGTTTGATGTCTTCGGGGTCATAGGGCGGGGCTTAGGTTTTTAGACTTTCAGCATATAAGCAAATTGAGTACTCTACTGTAAACGCTAACATATAATCTAAACCCCTAAACCCTATAAACCCTATACCAATACATCATCGCATGAGCAGCTCTGGGATGCCGGTAGATTGATTGGGTTCGCACACTGGGCTCTCATGTGTCGCTGAGCAGAGCGCTGTAGGATTTAAAAGCATATTAGGGTTAAGGGTATATTATACAGGGCTTCAATCTCAGGGTTGAGAATTTCGAGTATTATGGGTTTAGCATTGAGATGCTACAGGGTATTTTAGGGTTAAGGTTGGCCTGGGCGTGAGGTCGCATGGCTGTTCGTGTACAGCTACCGTGTGGTTGGGAGTCACGAGTTGTGCAACACATGAATTCGAACCATGTTGGGCCTGTTGAACACTTACTAATTATACTCCCTTTTGGAATTCTTAAATTGTCATTTCTCGCAGGAACTTGCGAGCTCGAAGCCGGAAGCAGCATCCAAAGCAGCCCCCAAGAACGGTATGAGTCATCCGGTGTGATCATGTCTCGTACTCCTAGATCTCCTTAGAAGAGCACTGGATCCACCCTCATCCCTAAACCCATACCAAGACCCTTAAATGTAGTTTCCTGTATTGGATGATTCTTGTTATGGTTAAGATCCTAGAATACAAGAGGTCCCATATTTGAAGGGTCTTGGTAAGCCTAAAACCCCAAATCCCATAAGAGCTATAAGCCGGTAAACCCTAAACCCTAAAACCGTTAAGCATTTTAGCCTATATCTCCTAAACCGCTACAAGCCCCTAAACCCTAAACCTTAAAAACACCCAAGCATTTTGGCATCAGTTTCCCGCCTTTCCCTGCAGGAGGGCGGCCTTTCGCTGCAGTCCGTCGCTTGACTTCGGCCTGCAGTGTGGTCGGGTTTGGGGGGTTTAGGGTTTAGGGTTGATATGGGTTTGGGGGTTTAGGGCTTCGGGTTTTTATTCGTGAGAATATTTTTGGTTTTGATCTTTTGGGTATACCTGGCAGTTCGAAGAGGCCTGGATGCAAAAGGGTTTCATATGGGCTTTGACAGTCTATTGTTTTGAAGTTTAGGGTCTGGGGGATTTATGGGAAAATCTTGGGTTTAGAGTTATGTCAATCTGCTCTGGGGACAGCATATATGGCCTACTAAATAAGCATTGTCATAAGTTTAGAGGAGTTTAGGGGAAGGGATTCGCGGTTCGCTTTTGCCGGCAGCGAACCGTGAGCCACATCTTTCACCTCCGAGAGTGTGGGGAGCCGGAAGTCCAACAGCCTTAGCGAAAAAAACCCAACTGGTCTCTAGTTTACCCCAAATGATCACGATTAAGGACCATAAGGGCTCTACTAAAGGGGTTTTGGGGGGTCCTTTTAAGCCGTAGCGGCAGAAGAGCATCGAAAGGTGGTCGGTGAGCGAGGACTCCGCCTTTCAGGGGGCGAGCGTCAGCGGCTCTCCTTTGCCAGGGCTCTGCTGAGGCTGGAGGTTTCGGGCGTCTAGGGATTCTAGTAAGGCCGAATCAAGGATGACAATGCTAAGGCAAGCCTGGTAGTAGTGCAGGCGTGGGTAGCATCGCAACAATTTAGGTGATAGTAATCGGCAAGTTTCCGATAGTGATCAGCAGCTTTCGAGTGAATATGCATATGTTCACCTTTTAAGTTAAGGTTCTTCTCATACAAGGGTGCCGTACCTTTTTGAGGACCCAGGGAACCTAATATAGAGAACTACCCATAGAAGGTCTTTGGGGATACTTTGAGCCTCAGGGAAAAGGCCGGAGGATGCAGGGTCTTGAGGCTGCAATGCTTAGGGTTTCGTGGCTTACAAGGGCATACATACATATATATATGCATAATATGTATGTATGTATATATATATCTATACAGATATATGCACATGTATAGACTGTATAGATAGATAGATAGACATAGACATAGACATAGACATATACATACACACATATATATATATATGCTCACACCCCCCCCCCAAGACCTACTGCGAGGTGCTTCGGGCTAGCAATGGATAGAACATGTAAGGGCTTTAGATAACTATTCTATACTGGTATGGTTAAATACAATCATACATAAGCAATGATAACATATATCGTGCATAATTAATAGCTGAATACACTGTAGTGACCACGGGTACGACGTCGCGACATCGCCGTTGGCAGATTTGGGCAAGCTTCAATGTCTGCACTTCGGTAATAGGATACTGCCTAAATGTTCCGGATATTCATAATTCTGTTCATACAATGACGATAGGCATAACCCAAAGACGGGACCAAGACAGAACGATGTCTGCATCCTACGTAAGATCGCTAAATGTGCCGGANCATAATTCTGTTCATACAATGACGATAGGCATAACCCAAAGACGGGACCAAGACAGAACGATGTCTGCATCCTACGTAAGATCGCTAAATGTGCCGGATACTGTTTGTGTTTATCTTTGCTTATTTCTAATTCTGTTCATATAGTCAGAGGCAGAACCCAAAGACGGTACCAAGACAGAACGATGTGTGCATCCTACCTGAGATCGTAATGAGGGTTACATGTGCACACCTTTTTATTTTGTGTGCAGCTTTTAANTACCAAGACAGAACGATGTGTGCATCCTACCTGAGATCGTAATGAGGGTTACATGTGCACACCTTTTTATTTTGTGTGCAGCTTTTAAGTTGCTCATGCGCCAATGTTTATAATAGCTAATACAATACGAATACTAAGACTAATACTAATATTCCTACGAATAAAGATGTTCATATTTATATTAAGCCCAATGTTAATACTAGCATTAAGAAATAATATGAATATTAGTACTCTTACGAATAGTAATACTCATAGTAACGTNATACTAATATTCCTACGAATAAAGATGTTCATATTTATATTAAGCCCAATGTTAATACTAGCATTAAGAAATAATATGAATATTAGTACTCTTACGAATAGTAATACTCATAGTAACGTGAAAACTAATATTAATACGAGTACGAGTATGGACATTAATAGCAACACTGATACGAATGTGAATACTAATGTTCCTACGAATACTAGTCATCATATTCATAGAATACTAATGTTACTACGAATATTAAAAACCTATTCATATTGATAGTAATACTAGTACTAATGCCAATATACACACAAATGCTAATATTAACACTAATATTGATATGAAGATAAGTAATAGTGTTCCTCCGGNTAGTACTAATGCCAATATACACACAAATGCTAATATTAACACTAATATTGATATGAAGATAAGTAATAGTGTTCCTCCGGATATTAATGCCTAGTTATTCTCAGTATTTATATCACTAGCAAAAAATATCTGCACTCATATGAATACTAGTATTACCACTTGATACTCTAGCCAATACCACTATGCATAGTACTAACTTCAATACTGGTACTGATACCAATTGTAATGCTCGTACGAATACTACTAATCACGTTCAAATCAAATCCAAAAAGCACACCCATCAACATACCAAAGAATTTGTATTTTCACATACCAATGTACCAACATCAACATACAATTATACTAATATACTCATATACTAAGATTCCAATTTGCCCATAGACCTACTAATATGATACTATACACGGGTTAATACTCATACTAAGTATAGAACAAAGGCTAAGACCAAAACCAATACGAATACTAACTCTAACATTAACACTAAACATAAACACTATCATTAGTAGACATATTATATAGACTTATATTAAGACTAATAATAACACTGACAAGGACATTGGCATTGACATCGACACTGGCACCAACACTAGCACTAACAGTAACACTAATCAACACGAACAATAATATTAAGACTACTACACGTGTTGATGCTACTAATTTTAATACTAACACAAAACAAATACTAATACTAACGCACATGCCTCTACTGCTCCAACAGAAGCAATACTAAGATTAAAACTACCAATGTTAGCTCTATTGCTAAGACTGAGATTAAGAATAAGACTAAGATTAAGGTAAAAACTAAGACTAAGACTAGTAAATACAATTACGTGCTGCGCGCTGTATTGGCTCTAAGGCTCAGAGAACCAAAAATCCAANGATTAAGAATAAGACTAAGATTAAGGTAAAAACTAAGACTAAGACTAGTAAATACAATTACGTGCTGCGCGCTGTATTGGCTCTAAGGCTCAGAGAACCAAAAATCCAAAAATCCAAAACCCTTCTGAGGGGGCCGAAACTTTTGGATTTTTTGGTTTTCCTAGGTTTTTTTGTTTTCCAACAAAAATCAAAAAAACACATGGTGTTTTTTGGTTTTCCAACAGAAATCCAACAAAACACAGGGTTTTTTGGTTTTTCACCCGATACCGAACAAGAAAACCAAAAAATCCCTGTGTTTGTTTGGTTTTCCACCTAAAATCAAAAAAACCATGTGATTTTTTGGATTTTTGTTGGAAAACCAAAAAAAACCCTAGGAAAACCAAAAAATCCAAAAGTTTCGGGCCCCTCAGAAAGGTTTTGGATTTTTGGTTTTTTGGTTTCCGCCGAAGGCACTACAAAACCAAAAATCCAAAAATCCAAAACCCTTCTGAGGGGCCCGAAACTTTTGGATTTTTTGGNTTTTGGATTTTTGGTTTTTTGGTTTCCGCCGAAGGCACTACAAAACCAAAAATCCAAAAATCCAAAACCCTTCTGAGGGGCCCGAAACTTTTGGATTTTTTGGTTTTCCTAGGGTTTTTTGGTTTTCCAACAAAAATCCAAAAAACACATGGTGTTTTTTTGGTTTTCCAACAGAAATCCAAAAAAACACGGTTTTTTTGGGTTTTTCACCCGAGACCGAACAAGAAAACCAAAAAAACCCTGTGTTTTTTTGGTGTTCCACCTAAAATCCAAAAAAACCATGTGATGTTTTGGATTTCTGTTGGAAAGCCAAAAAAACCTTAGGAAAACCAAAAAATCCAAAAGTTTCGGGCCCCGCAGAAAGGTTTTGGATTTTTGGTTTTTTGGTTTCCCCCGTCGTAACGTGTGATCTCTTGAACTGTTTCTTGTTTNTAATATTAAAGCGGATATGAGTAGGCACGACGTTGTAAAGAGACATGACTTCAGATCAGCCATGAAAACTAAGGAGAAGTTATCATCCATGAAAAGTGTGCGTTTTGACGGTATTTACAGTGGAAAAGAGGCCGAGGTAGGTCAGGGGAGGGAGTGTGTCCATATATATATATATATATGGATATATTGGGGTCTTGGTTGTGCTGTGAGCCTATAGGGACATTTCTAGTGCCTAAAGACTGAAGGGCTGCTTTGTTGAATTGGTTGCGGGTTGCATGCTGCTGATGTTTCAGGGGCTCAGATGTCAGACAACTAGGGTTGTCGTGTCGTCGAGCACAGGGCCTGGGATGTTCGGGTTGTAGCGTCGAGGCTTCAGGGACTTCGGCGAAGCTGTTGTCACAACTTTTCACTTGCTGCGTTTCAGTCCTGCGTGGTGGTGATGGTTAGGATGCTGACGTTGATGGTGATCCCGAGCTCAGGGCGTCCATGTAGCTAGCTTCGGAGCTTCGTGTTGAAAAAGCCTCGGGTTGCATTCTATAGGATTGAATTGCACCTAGACCCTCCAGTTACCCCTGTATTGCCTTATTAACTTTTGGACCTGTTGTTAACTACTGGCCAGATACCCTGATTAGTGGCCTGTTTAGGATATGGGCACTTGGGGATTGTATGTTCAGGATGTGGTGATTGCAGCCTTGCAGAGTCTAGGGTTTTAGGTTGGGGCGTAGGCACTTTCGGGTTGTGTTGGTAGGACTTTGGCTTTGGAGTTGGATGCTTCCGGGGTGCAAAACCTTCGGGTTCAGATCAAACAACAATGCATAAGCAATAACTGCAAAATCTGAAAACTTTGATCACGAGCCCAAGTTGTACACGTGCCTAAACCCTAAACTCCATCCCAAAAAATAAGGCCCAACATTTTAGGATCCCGATTATGACCCGTGGCAAAAAAGGGCGGAGTTCTAAATCAGGTGTTTGATAGGGGCCTGGATAAATTCCAGTATTGTTATTTCGGTGTTCTGTCGGGTTTCTATAATATAGTTCTACGGAGATTCTACCATATAACTATTATACCCCAAAACCAGACTCTAAGTATGCAGGCCCCTATACAATGAAAAGACTCGTTTTGGTCTTGGTTCCTTTTGCGGGGGAGTGTTTTTGTGCGACCTTCTGTGGGCTATGGACTATCAGGTGGAGGTCTGCTCCGGAATCAAACGTAGTTTGGGATACCGGATTCTAGAGTGACTCAGTGACGCAAACCTGAAACCATGTCGAACTCAAAACCGTATGAAGCCCTGCTTCTTCTTATTGCGCAAAATTGAGAACTGGAAGAGGTAAGCAGTGATCAAAGGAGGTACGTGTCTCCCAACTCGACAGGAACGATCAGACTAAGTCGACAGTCCGCAGCAGTTTGCAGGTCTTGCAAGAGTCTTGCAAGAGGCTTGTCAAGGTATTGAGTCGAGAAGGTCTGACTTGCATGTTGTTGCATGCTTGTGCCTCCGCTTGGGCCTCTAAACGTCTAGCCTATGAAATTTCCACGCGGCCATATACTCAGTGCTGCAAAACCCTTCGCCTGTGCCCAAGCTCGGCCGCACTCTCGAACGCTAGCCCCTTCCTATCAGGGCGCCACAGACGGAACTGCTGATTCTGGACGAGGCGCGCTTGTAAGGTGCGACTCGATCAGCTGCAGCATATGTTCATAGAGCAATATAGGTTTTGAAACCCCAGTCCCAGCGTTAAGGCTCCTAGATTCTATCCAGTTTCAGTTGCTTTGCTTTCTTGGACGACCCATGGCTGAGGGCACCGAGGACGACGCTTTGAGGAGCCGTTTCGAACAGGGAAGGGCGCTTGCGAAGCTCACACGATGATTTTAATCCGGATAAATCCGAAATTCCACGTTTAGTGCCAACTAAACCCGAGACTGTCAAGCCAACCCTAACTTTTGATCAGGCCACCAGTGCCCTGGATGCCGAGACTGGGCAACTCCTTCTGGAGCCGGCTTTGTCCTGTGGGCTTATAGGGGCATAAGGTTTTAGGGTTTGGGGCTTTACGGTGTGAGGCTTTGGGTTTGGGGGTTGTAGGGTTCAGGGTTTGCCTGGCATCAAGGAGTCCCAGCTGGATTCTAGTGGGCTTGTAGGGTTGATAGTCCTTAAGGTTTCAAAGTGTTGGAGATCAGGTTTTCGGGTTTAGGGTGTTACGTCGTGTGTGTTTGGGTGAGTGTTGCAGCCAATAGTCTCAGTAGTGCTGCAGATTTGCCTGGCCCTCGTGGCCTTCAGTTTCTTTTCTTTAGGGGTACCCGGCAGTCGCAGTAGGCTTGGATGCAAAAATGGTGTTGTCTAAGTTGTTTCTTGAGGTATGCGGTGTTGTTCGTTAAAAAAGAGTTCTGAAGTATTTCCTGCAGGACTTCGGGGCATTGGAAGAACTCTGTTTGAAAACCCAGCCTGGGTGCCCTTCCCAACAAGGCCCCAATTGACGAACCCAAAACCTGAAACCTTTAAAGCCAGAATGACGCCCTTGCCAGCAAGCAGGAGAGCTTAGCTGAACTCCGATCACGTGAAGGCGGCAGCCCACCGGCCATCCTTGCGACTATTCAGCATACTGCTTCGTTGGGTTTAGCCTGTACCCGAAGGGTCCAAAGGTATTGAGGCGTGGGAGGATTGTACTGTAGGCTACTTGGACCCTAGAGGGCGTCGGGCTTAGTTGTAGGGAGCTGGTTTCCGGTTCCGGGGAGGTCTGTTTGGATTTAGGGTTGTGGGCATTAGCCACGTCTAGGACCATTCCCGAACCCCATCCCCGGCCAAGGCCATCACTCATCAGCTGAAGATGGCGCAGCAGGCAGTGCTTTCAGAATTAGATGTTCGCGTATTGGGGGGTGCGTGTCTTTGTTGTGACGCCTTGAATCCTCCTTTCTCTTGGAGAAGCCCAGGACCCCAAACCGTCACCCCCTAATTGTAACAACTCTCCTCCCAAAATGTCAAAAAGGCTTGGTGCTCCGTTCCGGCTCGCTCTCCTTTTTAGGGCTTTCGAGGATGTGTCTTTTTGGGGGCAAGCTTCAGAAGCACAGGGCTTAGGTTTAAGGTGTTTACAAACCTCAAAATTGGAGTTTCACGGCCTTAGGGCAGAGCTTGCAGGGCTTTGAGCATCTTCGGCCTGGCGCGAACCGGCCGCCTGTGTTTTTGTGTAGTGTGTCGGCTCGGTCCCCTGTCTACTTCTTTTTTTCTGTTTAAATGCTGAACTGCTAACAACGGAATCGTGCCTTTCAGATTTGAAGGGGGATATTGGGTGACGAAATGGGCCAAGCTTCGCATGCCTCCCGAGAGGCAGATCAAATCCTCGTCCTGGAGCAGGGGCAGATCAGGGAGCGTGGCACTCATGAGGAGCCGCAGACACCGAAAGCCTGGTGGTTCTCCAACGCCCACACGGCGCTCTTCTGAGGTTCTTATTCTTGTGAAAGGGAGCCCTAAACCGAAGACTTTGAATTTGCAGTTCCCAAGCTGGAAGGGAGCTTTACGCTATGATCATCGTGGGACATTGAAAGAACAGCTGCCACATACTGAAGCGGTAGACCCAGTAGACCTCATGAGCCTGGGAGCCCCATGATTCTACGACATCTTGACAACCGTACTCATATCAATTGTTGCTGGAGAGGCAGACACCCTTGTAGAGCAGAAAATCTCAAGCACCGCATTTGCGGAATGTGGCAATTTGGCGCTGAGGCATTGACTTCAGCCGCTGAAGGATTGTCACAAAAACCATAATCCCTACAGTCGGCTGAAAGCATCGACAGATGTGATTGGTGCTATTCTGCAATGGAAGGAGGATCAGGGAAGAGAAGACCTCGATACTCCAAGTCTTGAAGAGACTTGGCTTCTTCTTTGGGGCGGCTTGCTGTTGCTCACCTTCGGCAAGGGGTGCGGTGCTCGTCCAAGCATATTCGAAGAGCACCGAACCTCCCGTCGAAGTCAGACGACTCAGAGCCGCTCCAAGCAGAAGGTGGGGCCAAACTAACATCTTCAATCTACAAGAACTGCATGAATCACCTGCAGTCGGCTGCGGGCGATGCCAGCTTTCTTGGTCTCTCGGCGTGCCGGAGTGGACGTGGCCGTTCCTGGATGAGCCCACCCGAGAACTGGGCCGGCGAGTGAAGTCCCCGAGCAGCACGGCGGCGCACTGCCATGTATCTCAAACCTTGGGGACCACATGACCCTTAAAAATAGGGGCACTATACCTTTGTTCTATGAATCCCTATGTGGTATATGAAATCTAGGCCCAATCTAGGCGACTACTTAGGGTACGGAGATCGCCCCGGCAAATCAACAGAAAGGGCTGCCATGGAACAAACCCCTAACTTCCGTGACCACCCGATGTGGGCTTTCAGGAGCTGCTAGACAGGCAGGGGGCCTATGCTGCCACTTGGCATCAGACTATATCTTCCCGGTTTAGGGTTTAGGGTTCTATAGGGTTTAGGGTTCTATAGGGTTTAGGGTTAAGGGTTCTATAGGGTTTAGGGTTTGGGGTATCTTCCCCACGTTATACAACGCCTTCGGGCGATTTTTAAGATTTTAAGATCGTTCTCAACCTTAGGTTCTTTCTACGCGCTGCGCTAAGCCCTAAACCTCATTGCCAGGCTGGTCCGAGTGTAAGTGTCAAAAAACCTCATTCCTATAAACCGTAGCCCTAGACCGTGCAGCTGAAAACCAAGGCTCTTTTGCAAGCGGAGGGCTTTCACACTTCAGCTGAGCGCGCTGAGAGCAATGAGTAGGGTGGAAAGCTAATTTAATTGTTTTTTTATTGGGATAGTGCCAGACAGTATGTTGCGGTATAGTATGTCGTCGCATGGTACAGTAGAGTATATTATTTGGTTGTATAGTACATTGTGATGAGGGTTTCAGGATCAGGAGCTGCCAGGCCAGCATTGGTTGCAGCTGGAACCGACAGAGAAGACTGCGGAGATGCAAGGAAAACAGCTGTCCGATGAAATTTGGAGAACATCAAGCGATGACCCTCAAGCCTTAAACTTCGCGGGGCTCGCTAGAGTTCCGAAGGCTGTCATGTCAAGCTTCTCAGCCAACCTTGCACTATGCGAGCATAGTCCTGCCCTGGCGAGAGGCAAAAGAAGTCATTGACGCTTGCTTAGTTATGGTCTTGGATCATGAGCCCGGGGGGCTTGCTTGACAACTTACACCCCCAAGCACAGACTTGAGGCCTGAAGGCCTAAACCCCTGGTTGGGGTGGTGGATGTAGGGCTTATGGGGCTAGAATGCGGGGTGCTTGCAGATGTCAGATAGCCACTGTACGCCCACGCAATCTCAATCTCAGGTCTTGAAGGTATCAGGGTTATACCCGTATTATCCCAGCCCTAGAGTTAGACTACAGATTATGAACGCCAAGGTGGAAGAGCCGGCGACCGGGTTCAGCAAGGATCGATTGTCGGGGGGTTCTGTTGCTTAAGCTTAGCTTGGGTTTGCAGGTGGGTTCCGAAGACTGTCTAGTCCATGAGCCCAAGACTCTAAGCCGCAAGCCTTGAATCCTAAACAAAACCCTGATCCCTGAACCCTCGACCTCTCTTCGTTGATTTCAAGTTCTTGAGATTCCTGGCTACCTGTACAGGAATGAATGCTTACTCGCGCGGACCGCGAACTAGCTCAACACTGAACAGTGAGTTCTGCTGCAACAGCACTTTGGCTGGAGTGAATGGCCCGAGGCGACCACTTAATCTACGGATACCCGATACAAGACTCCCAATATCAGGACGAACCCGCCCCTCGCCATGCTTGCCCCTCCCCCGGCCAACGCAAAGCTGCACCCACATCCTAAACCCAAGGCGCCTGACACATCTATGCCAGAAGCCTCGTCAGGGAAGCCCCAATCTCCAAACTGGAACCCTGCACTGCAGTCTCCGTCCGAATACACGAACCCCAGCGATGTCTTTTTCCCAGCCCCAGTCAAGCAGTGCAAAAGACAAGATTCCTGAATTCCTTAAACCCTCTTAAACCCTAAACCCCAAACCCTACCCTGAACCCTTTAAGCCGCAAACCCTATACCTGTAAACCCAGGAATCTGAAAGCCGCCAGGTGTTTCAGTCGATGCAGGGATTAGCATCCCATCTCCAGAGGCTGACTGCCGGCGAGCAACGGGCTGGGCTCTTACACCCATTTGTAGGGACCCCCAAAAGCACATAAAGCATAGGCATTTTATGGGGATGTCCCTACCTTATTGGCCTTCATTATAAGGGGGTTTATATGGGATATCCCTATCCTTATTTTTGCTTATGCGCTTTTTGGGGGCCCTATTTTGGGCTTTGTAGGATTCAGGAGACGTTTGGGCTTTGTAGGATGCAGGGCTTTCTGAGGATATGCGGTTTAAGGTTGAGAAGATGTTGTTAGGATTGAGGGGTTGCAAAACATGTCGGGATTTTTTCAGCAGCAACGCGTCATGGCAACACTGGTCATAGTCACAGCAACATCGATTCTACACAAAATCGCCATGTGCATCACACTAAATGTGGTGTTCGCTGCTTGATACCTTCGCTTTGGGGGTCTGGAGTTTATTTAATTAGCCCTAAACCTTAAGACAGTAGCAGCTGCTTCGACGGCACAATGACTTGAAACTCTAGCATGCCTCTGAGGCACAGGGCGCGGCTGTGTCAGATTTGAGCAGAGAGCCTGTGCCTCAGAAGTCCATCTTCCAGATGTGTGGATACTACAAAAGGCAAGCAGGTGCCACTAGTGCTCGTTAATACAATAACCATACTATACTATAGGGGCCGAAATAATTGCCAATACTATTTTGGGGTCTCCTTATTTTAATTATAGTATAACGGGCCCCAAAACCCTATTCTCATGAATAAGGCCCCTATATTATTCATCATCCAGGAAAGCCCTTTAATAAGGACAACCTCCGAGACGGGATGAGGGAGCCAGGGTTTAAAGCTAAGGGCAATGGATCGAGTTTCTGTTTGGTCTCTTGCTGCATCGCACACAGGCCGTGCCGGAAGCAAAAGCAATGCATCAATCCCTACCTAGACCTTTAAGCCCTAAAGGCCCAACACCCTTACCCCTAAACCCGGAGGCTGGAACTGCAACGGAACCCTAAACCCCAAACCGCTAAACCGTTGAATCCCTAAGCCAAGAGCAACATCTAAGTGCCGAGGATACAGGGGCTGCAGAGGGATCTGGCGGAGGCCCCTCATTTGATGCTTACTCGATGCAGGAAACAACCCAGATACATTCTCAAGAATTGCTAGGGATTTAGGGTCTAAGGTTTAGGGGTTTGGGGTTTTTGTGTTTACGGTAAAGGGGTGTCGGATTTATTCAGGGTTAGCTTGTGTCAAGTGCAGTCTGTGTTGTTGGATGGGTGTACAGCAGATTTTACTTGGGGCTGCTGCTTGCGTTTGCGATTGCTAGGGGCTTGCGATTTCAGGTTCATCTCTTTTTTTGCGTAACTCTTGCTTAAACCTACAGCGCAAACCCTTAAGCCTACGCATTCAAGATTGGGGGACCCAGTTTTCAGAATGGACAGACTCCGCCTCTTGGAGTTCGAAGCGCACCCTCCGGCGATCGTAAGGAATGTTCAAGACCCAAGCTCGAAGTTCTTCCTACCCATAGGCCCCATAGTAGTTCCTTTTTGGGATTACCTTGTAGGATTCTATATGTGAACCCCCAAAAGGAACTACTTGGAGCCTCTAGGTAAAGGTCGAATGTCATCTAGAGCAACCAGTGTACCTTTCAAAATAGACATGACCGTAAAACCGTGCACCTTTACCTGCTTAAAGGTACCCTTGGATACCAGGTGCATCCGAAGACAGCCTAGGAGTTCGCTACTACCACACTCCCCTCGGAACGTAATTCCTAAACCCTGAAGGCCCAAAACCCTGAAGGCAACCCATCTGGGATGAAGCCACCAGTCTTGGCCACTACATGCGGCAAAGGGCAGCTATATTTACCTGAAAGCCGATAATATAAACCCTAAACTCTCAAAACAAAAACCTTAAACCCAAAAGCTGCTCCCCAAGCCCTCAGCCCCAAACTGCAACCTATAAGGTTCTTGTTAACGAATTGAATTTGACTTGTCATAGTAGGGACCTATGGTAGATAGTATGGTTTTTTTTATGGTAACTTAAGTTCAACCCCTCAACAAGAACCCAGATTAGGACCGAGCCTCAAGCCCTAATCCCCAAAGAGCCCTAAGCCCTACACTGATTCTACGGTTGATGATATAAATCCTGCATTACCCATAGTTTAGGTGCCTTAAGATAATGCAGGATTTATGTCATCAACAGTATTACAGTAGAAGCCAGAAAGTTGGAACATCATTATCCTCATGCCCTTAAGCTAAAGTATAAGGGATCCTAGCACTAATCCTCCTAAAGCCATGTTCCAACTTTCTGGGGTTCACTTTATGACCAAGCTGACCCCGCGGGTGGCTCCCACTTTTGGCTCGGCCCTGGAGGCGACGAGGCAAGTTGCTGCTGTCAGCTGCCTTGGGTGGTAGTATAGGGGGTTAGGGATTATAGGGTTTAAGGCTTATAAGGTTTGGGTTTAGGGTTTCGGGGTCGGGTTTAGGAATTAATTATAGGCTTTAAGGTTCAGGTTTAGGGTTTAGGTTTAGGGTTTGGGGTGTACCTGGGGAACCCAAACCCTACTAAAAAAGCGGGTCTGTTGCTGCAACCTAGGTTTGGGGCTCATTAGGGCTAAAACCCGGGTTTTATAGGTAGACCCCGTGTATAGAACCAAAGGCGTGAGATCCATCAAAATAGAAGGTTTCTTAAGGCTTTCTTCGAGAAAAAGCAACCTCACCAAGCCATCTTGAAAGATCTTGAAAACCCACAAGATGTCCGAAACTCGTAATATCCTCTGCCTTAACGCCCGATCTCTTATAATCCTTGTGAGTCCGAATCCCGAGCCCAGGCCTTTCCAATATCAGGTGCTCAAAGGCAGCACGCAAGAGGCCGCTTTAGATTAAAGATAGGATCCTTAGGGGGACTTGGAAGGGATACGCAAATCAATAAGAATGTCAGATATCTCGATCACAAATGGGTTGACTTCTGAGGTCGAGCTGTTATATACCGCCCAATGGTTGAAGAGAGGATCTCTAAGCATGTGTTCACTGCGAATTTAAGTCACTTAATTGGTATCGATTCAAGTTGGATCAACCCCGTGCAATGGCATGGCATCGGCTGCTTTTTCAAAGACCGTGGCCAGGCGCCAAGAGTTGTTGCGACCTGCCACGGCTTCTGATTCGGCCATCACTTTTCCAGTCATGCTATGTATATGTTTCTATGAAGAGTCCAGACACAAACTGCAGCATTTTGCTCGAATTTTGTGTAGTGTTTTCGTAGGCTGCTTCTTCAGCCATGGGTGACGAAGGTCAGCGAAGGGTGTTGGATATCCAGGGCATGCATAAGCTTTGGGATGCATCGGAAGAGGTTCGACAAAGGCTTCGTGCTGGATTGGGGATCCTGCATGAGGCAACAGGGCTCAGCATTGACAACAATGTATCTTCGCTGAACTCTTGTGTGCTACGTCCGATTCTTATCACAATGGCCTCCGACAGCAACCGCAAGCTCCCGAGTGTGAATGACCTGCGGACAGAACTTGCTGCTCTTTTCGAAACCAACAAAAGGGTGGGAGAGGAGGTGAGCAAGCACGTCGCCACGCAACCGGTTCATATCAGGAAGCTCTTGAGCTTTGTGAAGGCGAAGGTTAGAAGGCAGGAGGTTTCCCAGGATCTTTGGTTGCACCTTATATACTCTCTCTACCTGGGCCCTTTATGTGTAAGGCTTCGGATATACCCCCTTTCCAATATAGCCTATAGCCAAGGATCCCACCTTCCAGGACCTGTGCCTGGCTCTGGACCCCAGCCTCCAGGCGAACACTGTGCATAAAGGGAAGAGTGAGAGAGAGAGAGAGAGAAGAGATACACACATATTATCATATTTATAGAGAGAGAGAGAAGAGATACATACATATTATCATATTTATAGAGAGAGAGAGAGAGCGAGACGAACTTACACAGAAGCAGACGAGACAATTGCAAGGCGATTGTCGATGCCATCAACGAACGCATTCGAGCTCGGACTTCGGATCCCGAGGCAGACGAGGTCTGGGAATGCAGTTTCAATGCTCATGTTACAGAACGGGGTTATAGACTGCCAAGAATCTTAATCGAAGTTTTCCACAGGAGTCGGATGAGGACGACTACGACGAGGAGGAGCAGGCCGATTCTGGTGCAACCCCCGAAGATGCCCCGACTCCGGCCCCGGACCTCCCACCTGCTTCGAGCACTCCGACATCAGAGGTTTCATCAGATATGGCTACCCCTGTCCGGAGACATATCGACCCGCCAAGCCTGACACCATCTCCCCCCGGCTGCACCACTCACACGTGCCAACTCCGGAACTTTGGATTGGAAGGACTGCGATTTATTCAGGGTCATAGCTTATATAGTATTTCTCAAGGTTTCAGGTCAATCCCGAACAACTCAACCAGCCTATTTCCAGGACACTGCTGCTCCAGCCGCCCCACGCGCAGATCCGAAGACAGTGTGGCAGGATTCGCAGCCACGCTAGCTCCTCATTCGTTCTCGGCTTTTGTTGTATATTGCTGGTATTACCTTATGGGGTTGAGCAACTAAATGGGGCTTTGGCTGAGGTCGATGTTTGAGTGGTTCCGAGCGTGTGGCTATGCTAGCTCGTATTGCTTCTCTACGGGAGAAGCTAGCTGCCAAGACTTCGCCGGCTCCCAGCACTCCCAGCTCTGAAGCTTCAGGACTCGATATGTGGTTTGGGGCAAGCATGTTTTGAATTAGAGTGTCAAGCTGCATATAAAGCTTCAGGATCTCTCTCGAAAGGGACTTCTTTCAGCTTTGCTGCGGACACTGACGAGACCCAGCCGTGGGACGGGGTGCCATCTGGGGGTGTGCTTCTTGAGTCTACTACTTCGGCTCCGGACTCTGCTGTTGTGGCATCTGAGGGTGTGCTTGTTGAGTCTACTACTACGCTTCCGGACTCTGCTGATGTGGCCGCCCCGGAAGAAGCCCCGCAAGATCCGCCACAAAATCCCCCCGAAGAGTTCACAGCCAGTGAAGCTGAGGTTGGAATGGATCTGCTGTGAGGGTAACATAATAAATACACGAGTATAGTTATGTCGTTTTTTAGAATATAGTTCGTAGCTTAGCTTAGTTTCTGGGTTTGGGTGACTATATAGATTCTTAGGGTCGTCCGCTTCATCAGGATACTGATGTGGTCACGAGAAAGGACCAGCTTCGTGTAAGGAGAGAGATCAAGAGCACGAACAAACGTGGCCATGGGCCTGCTTTGGATGCAGGTGCAACGGATCGTGAGGAAGACAAGGCAGAAGTGAGCACGAAGCGCAAGAGGGGCAAGGGCAAGCTTCGCAAGATGAAGCGTAGTGCGGAGAACATCGACCCAGCTGCAGCTGAAGATGATCGTGAGAAGGAAGACGAGGAGGATCCAACGGAGCCGGCGGTGGAGGCGAAGCCGAAAGCCAGGGCGAAGGCCAAGCCTTCGGGAAAGGCTCCGAAGGCCAAAGCAAAAGCGAAGGCCAAGGCTGCGGCCAAATCCAAGGCCAAGGCCAAAGCCAAGGCCAAGGGGGCAGCAAAGGCGAAAGCCAAGTCGTCGGCAAAGCGTGCCGTGCCGGAGGTCGACGAAGAGGACCCTTCTTTGCCTGCGCCGAAGGCCAAAGCAAAGAGAGGCAGCGCCAAGGCAAAGGCCAAGGCCAGGGAGGTGAGTGCACAGGAGCTGAGCTGTGTCAGCTTGAAGGATGCGCTTTGGTACTTGGAGGTGACCACGCCGGAGCAGCTCGCCGAGAAGTTGGTTGACCACGTGAATCTATTCCCTGAGCTGCCATTGGCCGCATCCTCGAAGTGCAAGCTCAAGGCGGAGCTCATGGATCTGAAGTTTTGCCAGCTTACAGTGTATTGGACCCGGGCCACAGTTGGAGTCTTTGCGAAGCAAGACAAGCGGGAGATCGCGAATTTCTCGCCCCCATCTGCCTTCAAGGATGTCCCTTGGTCCAAGAAGCAAGCCCTGGCTTTGAAGACGGGAGAGCTTTTGGGGCTTTTCGTGGATTTTATCATCGCTGATGACTACATCAAGAGCTCGGACCTTGCAGAGAGCCCCGAGGTGGCGATGATGACGCTAGTGTTGCGAGGGCAGATGCAAGCTGCTCTGGCAATGTTGGCGGACTCCTGAGCTCTGATCTGAGAGCCTGAGGTGATTCTGCAATTTTCATCCATAGAAGCTGTTTGCTTGCTTGTGTGCCGGCCTGATCGAGGGGTTTCCAAGCTGTATCCACGGCTTGTGTGAGGGAGCTCGATCTACAGGGCACCCATGCTTAGTTCGGCAAGAGTACAGGGTGAGAACTTCGTAGATTTTTGCCTCGGCTTTGGTGTTCTTAGAACTGTTTTGATTCGAGTGGGGTATTGTTTCCATAGTAGCATGCACTTAAGTCATTAACTAATGGTCGCTACAGATTCGAGTGGAACTCGATCGAGGCTAATCGGGGCTTTTGGTCCGGCTCGGGAGTACCTCAGGGTGGGCCTAGCGCAAAAAAATTATCGATTATACTTTATATACAGCAAGATTCTTAGGGTCTCTTGAACAGGTTATCTTCGAACGACCCCTTCAGCAGGCCCACTCCTCGATCGGTTCTCCAGAGTTGCAGGCGCAGCGGATTGTCGAAGAGCAACGCCACAGGGGAGCCGAAAACCTTTGCTGGTTCTTTTGCATCGGAAACCACTGTTCAGTACTATCTTTACCGATCTGTATTGCAGTTTATCTCAATGAAACAGCCAGAAGCAAACACCACCATCCCCTAAACCCTATAGACCCTATAAACCCTATGAGCCTGCTTGGGTGTCTTTTGTCCTGGAATATATATACTATTTAACCCGAAAAATATCATCCCTTGAAGCCCATGTAGCCCACCAGAACAGTTGGAACCTGTTGTACCAGATTGGTCCTGAAGCTTCTCGAAAATCGATCCCGAACCCTATGGCCCGATGAGCTTTTCCGTTGATGTATGGAGGGTTCAATTTTTATCATACAGGGCTTACTTACTTGTCAGGATTCAGGATTGAGGGTGTTGGGGTTCTAAGGGTTTTAAAACCCCTAAGCGGCACCAAATACCCCGGTAGCTTACATGACATCCCGGTAGAAGATTTAAATCCCCATAGAGAGCCGGTCCCTCGTGTAATCCCATGTGTGTACATGTATATCCCTTGTTGGGTAGCACCTTTCAAGCCTTCGAACCACACAAAAACACGTGTAAAACCACATGGCCTCGATCCAGCTAAGTTGCTACAAGACAGGTACCCTGAGTGCCCTCGAATATTTAGAACCAATTAAAAAAACCTGCAACCTAGAAATGTCCCCCGATCTCTGACCATATCTATATATCTCTAGCATAGCCTTGCCCATCTTCGCCGAGGTCCGGATCATGCCGCTCCTCAAAGCTGTCCAGCTCTGGAAGTGGCGCCTCGAAGACAGGCGATCAAAGGTTGGTGCCCACAACATGTTTACAAATCAAGCTGATGCTTGGTGTGGGGGAGATTCAGATTCTCACTTTCAGTTGTGCTTACAGAGCGACGTGGGAAGTGTGTTCGGCATGATTGAACTCCACAGTGGGCTTAGAGCGACGTGTGCATCCACGCCGTGGGTACATTACGCTAGCGAACAAAGGGACTCTAACATGTCACAAACAACGAAAGTGTGCACGGTTGACAGCCGCTACCTCGCAAGCCATGATGGATGCTGGTGTCCTTTGCTGGCGATTGATCCAGCTACAAGCTCCCAAGGCTCTATTGTGTTCGAGTGATTGTCTACAACGATGAAGCATGTACATGTTAGGTGAGCGGAATAAATCATCCCAATAGAGCAGGACTTCATCTTTACAGTGCTGCTGGTGCTTTGGAGTTTCGAGCCAGCTGACTTGACTCAGGCAGGGCTACGGGATGGGTTTGGGGGTTCAGCTATTGGTTTCGTCCGTCTGTGTCGATCCGTCAAGGCTTCATCCGTACTCAATCCAAAACCAATTGCGAGGATTACGACTTCCTCGAGTTCTTCGCTGGTGCTGGGACCATGTGCCGGATGATGCGTGCCC
The DNA here is from genome assembly GCA_003297005.1 of Symbiodinium sp. clade A Y106. Classification (NCBI taxonomy): domain Eukaryota; class Dinophyceae; order Suessiales; family Symbiodiniaceae; genus Symbiodinium; species Symbiodinium sp. clade A. The sequence goes on from BGNK01000709.1 coordinate 97,796, forward strand.
TGGGCAAATGCAAATCTGCACGCTTCGACATTAAGGATACATCTTATCGTGAGCGCAACAGTAATTTCATGGACCTGAACTCCAGCAGTGGGTTTGCGCAGCTTCTTTGCATTCATTCCATTCCGAGACTGTCCAGTTGCTCTGTAGATGTGTTGCAGCATTGCACATTGATCTCAGTCTGGCGATATTCTACTGCCTGAAGCTTCGAAGTGGTCTGGTGCACTTTGGGATAAAGTGTGGATCCTTCTGCGGTTTGAATCGTGGGACTAGTGGTCGATCGGCCTGCTCCTCTCTGGGGTATACCGGGCACTCCTCCGTCGTCTACGCGAACAAAATGCTAGAGAGGAGCTGCTGCACAACATCCGAACTTCAACCCCTGACCCACCTAAGCCCCATTAGATAAATAAGGCAAGGATCCTCCTGGCACTGGCACCTGATTAAAACCGAGCCGTAGCACCACTCAAATTACATAAACCCCGATCCTATATCATCTTAAAACTCTGTATGTGTATGTATATATATATATATATAGAGAAACCCTATAAAGCCTATGAGCCATATGTATATATATATATATATATATTTATGTGGATATATACTCACTTACTCTACGTAGACCTGAAGCCCTGTAAACTCCAAATCCATCCCAGCATCCTCCAGGACTACGTTGCTCGCCCTGCTGTGCACGGCGATGGATTCGACCTGGACAATCGAGCAACCGTCTGGGTCAAGCTTGGAGTTTTACCCGTCTTTTCGGACGATGATGATGGGTCTCTGTGGTGTCGGCGGCCCATATGCGGCCGAAGCCTTAAGGTGGTGTTTGTGAGGTATGTGCATGAATGTGTGGTGGTGTATATATGTAGGATGGATATATATATATATATATATGTATATACATGAGTGTAGGTGGCTACTTAGGCAAGTAGGTCGGTGGGTCAGTAGGCAGTGGATTCGGTACCCATACATATACATATATATGGACATATACATATATTATACATATATACATGTACATATACATGTTCATCTATACATATATACATATATACATATATATATATGTACATGTACATGTATACATCTATATACTTATACATATATACATATACATATACATATACATATACATATAATACATATACACATATATATATACATAAACACATACATATATATATACATATACATATACATATATACATATATACATATATACATATATACATGTACATATACATATACATATACATATACATATACATATACATATACATATACATATACACACACATCTATAGATATACGTATACATGTACATATATACATATACATATACTTATACATACACATATACATATACATATACATATACATATATATACATATATATACATATAAATATATACATATACATATATACATATATACATATATACATATATACATATATACATATATACATATATACATATATACATATATACATATATACATATATACATATACATATATATATATATATATAGACATGTATATATGTATATACACACATATATGTGTGTACACATATATACATTTATGTATGTACACATATACATGTACATATACATATAAATGTATATATGTGTAGTTAGGCTGGTTGGTTGGTTGGTGTATATGTACATATATAGAGATCGAGAGGGAGGTTGAGTTAAACGGATCTACGTGTGTTGTCTTGCTGCCATGGATTTCTGATTCCACAGCACACTCTGGAGCTTATGCAAATTAAGGTGACCCGAGTTGCCTTCTGGATGGCTCATTTCTGAGCAAGACACCAAAGAGGCAATACATGTACTCAAACAGTTCGAAGATTGGGTTGTTGAACAAGGGCCGCTTGATGCTTGGACATGCCCGGCTCCGGTCGAATACCACCAGAAGGATTAAGATTGATGGCAAGGAGAAGTACTATGGGACCCGGCACTTACAGGAGACACAGATCCTTGATTTGCAACAAGCAGCCAAGTTAAATAAGATCGTTCGAAAAGACACATTCCCACTACATGTAAATACTGCAGAATGCCGACATTGTTTATTGATCGGTATTCAGCCGAGCACTCTCCTAAATTATATACAGACCGCACCTCAAGAACGTGTCCCGCCATCATTAGGAACCTCTGAAGAAGACCCAAGATCCCTTGTCCCAGGAAACATCCAGCCGCCTTTTGTGCAGAGCTCGTGAAGATCTCTGAAGGCCTGAAGGCAAACCGACGGGGATGTGCCGAGGTTCCGGATGTTGTGCCTAGCCCCGAAGAACTCGTAAGTTTAGCAACAGGTCCGGGTGACGATTACCAATTTGCAGACCTCTCGAGTGTGTACAGATATTTGAGGGGAGGCCGGAGGCTGAGGATCCCAGAAAGTTGGCGGGCTGTTGTTCCGAGCCGACTCGATGGGTCCTGATTAGGCCACTTAGTACAATTACTAGCGGTTTGGGTCCGATCTGTGTACGTGCTGCGGGTTTTGGGGTTTACGGTTCTCGTTCCTATAATTAGAGGGTCCTGTCTTTAAGCGCATTTAGTGGTGTTCTTTTCTGGTTTTGGTGCGCTTTTTCAGGTTTTTAACGGTTTTTGCGGTTGGGTGCCTTCAACTCCTGGTGTAGGATAGTCAAAACCCGGGGTTTGAGAGCCATATCCCGTGATTTGATGGTATAAACCCCGGGTCTAGGTACTCCCAAACCCGGGTTCTATCTTAGCAAACCCCGGTTCTAGGACTATACTAAGCAAACCCCGGGTTTAGCCGAACCCGTGCCCAAAGCGTAACCAACCCGTGCCAGACCCGTGATTTACCCGTGACTCTGTTATGGGTAAACCCCGGGTTTAGGGAGTACGGTTTTTGACCACGGAATAACAGGTTTGTGGCCACTTTCGTCAGGATTGGCAACGTTTTGTTGCGGGAACTTGCCACTAATTCGGCGGTGCTGCTGGGCATGCCCTCAGAAGGCACTGGTGCTGACAGGGATCGTGTTGCTTTCGATCAGAAAAGTTCACATATGCTGCCATCCTAGTTCCTTCGGATTCCTATAGAAGTGTTTGTCCAGTCCAGCACACATATATATATATATATATATACAGCTGATGTATATACACCTGCTTCTTCAGGCTGTTCAAGCTGCCCCTTGGATTAGAGGTGCCCGGGTTTTCCTAATGACAAGCCCCGTGTCGAAGCTTTGGAGCTGCACTACGCTTGTGGATGGTGTTTCGCATGTCGAGCAAGCATCAGCTGACCCTTCTACAGAGTCCCTCTTGCGAGAGCTTGAGGACTGGAACCTTTGGTTGTAAATCTCTTCTTGTGAGGTTGTTCATCTAGCTGCACAGACACAGCTTATATACATGTGTGCAAGCCAGGACTTGGAAAATCTATTGCAGGAGGACCAGGCCAGGGACCTATATGCATGTATAGACATGATGCATACCCAAATGCACTCGCACGAATGATCCCAAATTCTCCAAAACCCCAAATCCCTGAAATGCCTTTGCCCAGGCAGCTTCGTATCTGCAGATGCAGAAGATGGCGCAGAATGATCCAGATGGCGAAACGGTGCCAGCGAGAGTCCTGGGCTTCGGATTGTTGACGTGTCCGGCTGCTTGTATCGAGTATGTTGTGTGATGCTGCTTTGCAATAAAGAACTACTACAGGCTTCCTTGACTGACATTATCGGCCAGGGCTTGTGCGATGCTACATTGGTGGAGACTACGAATGACGTGGCTGTCCCCAAGAAGAGTGGCCCCGAGAAGAGTGTCCCCAAGAAGAGTGTCCCCGAGAAGAGTGTCCCCGAGAAGAGTGTCCCCGAGAAGAGTGTCCCCGAGAAGAGCTCTCCGTGCAAGTCGGATGGCTATGCAGTCATTGATGTGGAGGAGGCAACTTCGTCTTAAAATTGTGCTTACATATATTATGAAGCGACTGTTGCTATCGGGATCTATATATGTACTTGCTTGCCCTCGGCAGGTGGATGCTGAGATGGATGACATGGAGCTCTCCAAGGCTCTCTGTCGGGTTTGGGTCCGAAGCTTTAATTCTGTTATGTGGTCTCGGGCCCTTGTAGGCTTCTGCTATGGACATGTACCTCGCTCTCACTGGTTTGTTGTCTGACGATGAAGACCAGCCGCTGACGGATGTCAAGCAAGAGCCGGACGAGACAGCCCCAGCCCAGAAACCCAAGCGCGAGACCACGAGACAAGACACTCGGTAAGTATGATGGATATGATATCTTCATCAATCAAGAACTTAAACTAGCCCTGATCCACAAGCCCTGAACCCCTACCTTAACCTACCAAACCCTACTCTTTTTCGTCGGTTCTTATTAGAAACCCTCATGTAGAATTTATGGGGAACCGACAAAAAAAGTAGGTTCTGGTGGGTTAAGGATATATATATATATATATATGTAGGTCATTCTTAACGATTCATATATACTAGATACATATATACTAGATACAACCCCACCGGAATTATGTTGCTGTCACATCAGGAACGGCTCCTCCGGGCGGCGAAGGCGAGAATCGCCAGGATGGTCGCCGACAAGACCAGACGCAAAGATCTCGAAGTGCCAGCCTTTGTCAAAGAGCAATGGCAGACCGGAAACCGTACCCAAATGGGCCTTTTGCTTCAGTCAGTGAACTTTGACAAGGAAGCTTGTATGCAGTGATCTAGAATCCACGGTCAATTGAGGCTTCAAGCTTGGCTTCAAAGTAGTGAACAGATATACTAACAGCCCTACAATTTAACCGACTAATAAGTCGTCATCCAAAGCCAGCAATGCCCACAATCAAGCAAGGATCCTGAACCTCTACCCTCTCCATCCCCTTCTCTCTCTCGCTCGCTCTCTCTCTCTCTCTCTCTTTCGCTCTCTCTCTCTCTCTCTCTCTTTCGCTCTCTCTCTCTCTCTCTCTCTGTCTTTCTCTCTGTCTTTCTCTCTCTCTCTCTCTCTGTCTTTCTCTCTCTCTGTCTTTCTCTCTCTCTCTCTCTCTCTTACTCTCTCTCCCTCCCTCTCTACAACAGTCGAAAGCAATGGCATCTATCTACATTTATACACGTCTTGTTGATCTGGTGTATATATATATATATTAAAATATACTAATATATTACTATATGAATATAAATATAAATATAAATATATATATATATATACATACGTATTTATATATATATATATATATATCTGAAATATACTATGTGTATTATATATATATATATATAAACTATGTAAGTTTCCCGTCCCCAAACCCTGGCCACTGCAAAATTAAAGCCACGACCACTTCTAGTCGATGTCCAATACCAGCCGAGGACAAGTTCATCTGTACCTTGGAGATCCAAATCAAAAAAAAAAGCAAAATGGAGTTGCTCGTCGACGAGGGCTGGTATTCCCGGGACGAAATGATCGGCGAACTCGGCTGGTCAGTGCTTCTTATACTCGATTACACATTTTGTGCTGCAACAGATCCCAGTGAGTGTACTGCTTCGTTCGCATCATAGCAGACGTGTGCATCAATCCTGTATATAAGGAAGAAGGCCGATGGTGCAATCGCACAGTGCAGGGTCAAGTGTGCCACGCACGTGAGGCTGGGGCATTGAAGTGGTGGTTGTGTAATATGTGAGTCGTGGCCGCAGGAAGAACGCCTACGACGAGCAGGAGGAATTCTGGGTTACAGTCCGGGAATCCGGCAAGCGCAAGCAGAGCCAGAGCTACGAGGAGACCCACAAAAAGCTGAAACAAGCCTCTCACCAGCAACCGAGAATCCACCCCATGTGCACACACTGAACACATATATGCATTGGCTAGACATATCTATGCAATCAGAAACACATACGCACACGAACCCCTACTAGTTGTGCTCCCTGCAGCCAATGAACAAATCAATCAGGTGGAAGACCTGCCAGATGTCAGCAGCGGCCTGACCAACTTCGCGAGAATCGCGGCTTATGCTGAGGATGAGAAGCCCGTCCCTGCTACGAGCAGCCAAGTGGACCCCAGCATGCACAAGTTCAGCCAGGCTTGCCTGCCTTGGGTTCTTTTTACATAGCTTTGCTTCCAAACTTCCTTCATGCATAGCTTTTGTGATTGTCAGACGAAAGACACCATGGTCAAGATCATGGAATCAACGACGACGAAAATCAGTAAACTTCGCTCCCTAGCCCGAGAGCTGCAGAAGAAGTACAAGGCGGATGCCGAGACCTTGAAGTCACTAGCCTCAAAATATGTAGGTATGTATTTATATGTGTGTGCCCCGATGACTCCGTGTAAACCCTAAATTGTCTTGAAATCTTGGAACCCAAAGTATATAGCCCTTATGCTAACTTAATACCCTTAAATCAACCCAGCTGCCCAGGTGCTGCTCTGGCTTGGAAGGGGAGGTCAAAAGCATGGAGCAGCAGTACGACAAGTGCTGTGAGTTGAAGGCAAGGGCCGACGCCCAAGGGATGGATGAGGAGTTTCTTGTCTTAAGTTTAGCACAACGAAGCAATTTACGAGTACACTGAACACGAAGCACATCCCGCTTATCTCACCCGAATCAAGGCTCTACAAGAAGATGGAGGAACGCATCAAGGAGGTGACCATCGTGTCTACGACTCAGATCGACCAAACAAAAAAATATATACCTTGACCTACCAAAACCTACTTTTTTTGTAGGGTCCCTATAAATTCATATTAGGGTGTATATATAGTAAGAACCTACAAAAAAGTGGGTTTTGGTAGGTCAAGGTATTACTATATATTATATATACCTAGCAGCCCCGAAAACCCAAAGCTGCATATGTATGTAAACTGCAAACTATACTGAACCATTCCTGGTGCGACTGCGAGAACTGCAAACCTTCGTGATGCTGCGGTTCAAATGAACAAACACCCCGAAACCTCATATCTAACCTAGCTCCCAGGTGCTCGCGAGCCGCATCTACGGAGATGAAAACCAGGAGCAGCAGTAGTGCAGTAGTCGGCAGCCAGTGGCAGCAGCATCCTGAAGCGAGTTGCTTTTCGTGTTTTTTTGGATAGCACCGAACGGTGGGGGATTAGATGTTTGGCCGGGGTGCGGGTTTCTGCTAGATCCCTCTATAAACTCTGTGCACAGGACAGCCAAGAAGTTCTACGAGAAGCACGACAAGAAGGAGAAGCCCGACACAGACAGCAGGAACCCCAAAGCGAAAAGCGCGGTCAAGACGGGATCGGAGAGTGCGAAGCCCAAGGGAGGTGCCAAGAGGTCAAAGGCCAAGAGCAGCTAGTGTTCATTTTGAACACGGAAGATTCTTCTTACAGGGTGTGGGCAGAACCTGCACCTTTGGAGCATCTTTTGGGCTCGTTTGAAGCCCGCTGTGTTTCTGATTTGTGGTAAGCCACAAGTCTCAAGTCCGAGTGTGCACTCCTAATTCCTGGGGTATCCTACCGTGTTAGTCGTCTGGCTGGGGCTGGGCCTGCTGCTTGCAAAAAAATATTCAGCTGCTGCAGAGCTTGATCGGGGCTCTCATGTTCGTCTTGGCTGCGCATGTCCGAATCTCGAGAATTACAAATCAGTGAAGCACCGCCGAATCCATTCCGAAGTAGCAGAAACTATTTGCAATGCCAGGTTCGGTCCCAAGCCGGACGGTTCGTGGGCTCAGCCAAGACATTGGCGAGGGCGCCGGAAGCTTAAAGCTGCACGTGCGGAGCTGTTTTCGTTCATTCACATCAAGTCTGTTTCCTCAGTTTTGTTTGGGCTCCATCGGGGAATGATTTTGCTCTGTCCGATGCGGTCTCCTGAGCAATGGTCGATACCCCAATGTCATCTCCTGAAACTCCCGAAGAAGAGCTCTACGACCTTTTGACATGCCATCGCAGTGTTGCTCTTTATAGCTGGAAAGTCGTTTGTATTTGCTTGAAACAGCACTTTCTGCTGTTATATATAGCTACCTTACTCTACCAAACCCTACTTTTTTTGTAGGTTCTTATTATATAAATCCTAATATGGAAATTATAGGAACCCTACAAAAGAGTAGGCTTTGCTAGGTTAAGGTACATATATATATATATATTTATCGGTGTTGACAACAAGGATGCTCTGGCTCCATATCCTTGGCCCAAAGTATCTGGCGAGAAGCTGGTCCTGGAGGCAGAACGTGCATCCAAACCAAGCGAAATCCCCGAATCTGAAAAGGTTCCCAGGTGCCCCGAGCTGGTCACAAACAAGAAAGCTGAGAGCATCAAGAGCATCGGCATGCCCGTCGCGACGTCAAAGGCCCTACTTGGTCATGTGCAGGCGTCGCCTGCTCTTCGTGAAATCTACGAACAATGCACTGCTTTGGGGTGCATTTCTTTTAATGTTCCTTCTCCGAATGCTGTCGCCGGGAGAGTAATGCAGCATTGTGTCAAAGAGATTGACATCACCATCGCTACAAAGAAACCTTTGATCTTCAAGGTGGGTTTTACCCACAACCCTGTTTGGCGGTGGTCGAACACTTTGTATGGCTACAAGCATGCGCGAGACCGGTGGGCTCACATGACCGTGATGTACATATCGGAAGAACATTTCGGGCCGGCTATGCTAGAAGCGGCTCTCATTGACAAGTACAGTAGCTACTTGGAACGCAACATGTCAAGTAAGTTTGGATGCCAAACAAAATGATTGGTTCTTTTGCTGCAACAAAGGTACGACCGGATTCCGAAACATCAGGCTTGGAGGAGATAATGTGCAGCACAAAGACATTCCTGACAGCCACTATATGGTATACCTTGTGTACAGATCTTTCAAATTTCCGCCGCCGTTGAAGAAATCATAGTTTTCTTCTTCGATAAAAGTTTCACTCCAAAGGCTCTGGGGGTCGAGCTAAAAGGGTTGCTGCCTCACTGGCTGCATGCATCCTGCGATCTCAGCACAGCAAGTGAAAGCTTTTGTGGTTGTCGCTTGAAATTTAAAGTTTGGGATAGATTTTCGCTCGCCGAGGCCACATGCAGATCGGCGATCCGCACGGCTCGCAACATGGTTGCGGACTTGGGAGAGAAGAAGGCGGGCTCTGTGAGAGGCCTGGTGGACTTAGCAAAGTGCTCTGAAACAAACTCGGAAAGAGACACAAGCCGGGTACTTGTCGACAAGTTCAAGTTGGCACTGCCGATACCAATCAGCAAGGTTCCTGGTGAGGCGTTTTCAGAGGGAGAAGGGCTGCCTATGATTCGCTTGCGGGATTGGCTAGCCTATATTCTGAAGATAAATGCCTGGCACCATTTATGTGGGTTGAATGCACCAGACCCCAAGCGGGAGCAGGCGATTTGGTCGGCTTTTTGGGAAAAGTACCGTGCTTTGGACCCAGGGCACGAAATATTCCCAGCTGGAAAGATGCGCAGCAATGCTGCTTCACGGAGATGAGGGGCATGGCCGGAGGCGTCAAGCATTCCTGGTTGTATCTTATCACAGCTGTTTGGGGAAAGGCACAGCGGCAGCAGGACGAGCACGCAAGGCCAAGGAAGTCAAAAAGCCGTACCTCAAGATGGCAACCAACTTCGCGGGGCATACATATACAACACGTTTTTTGGCTGGAGTCATGACGCGCAAGATGTATCATGATAACGAAGGTTTTTTTGACGGCCTGATGACCTCGATTGCTGATGAAGCTGCGCACCTTGCAACCTCTGGGGTTGAAGACCGCTATGGACAGAAGCACTGGATGCTGGTGCTTCGCACAGTCGGGGATTGGCCTTGGTTGCATCGTGCTGCCAAGCTGGGCCGCACGTATGCCAACGTGGTGAAAAGGCTAGACCAAAAACCGGGCGGGATATGTCACTTGTGCGACGCGGGCAGCGATGACTATCCCTTCGAGCAAATCGGCAGCCGCAAGCCCAAATGGCTGAACACTATGTATCGGACTTGCCCTTTCGACGAGGTTCCTTTTATGGCTCGGGTACCCCACAGACCTTCACGACTGCCGCAACACTATGCATTCGATGTTTTCCATACAGTTCAACTGGGCATTGGACGGTATCTGACAGGAACGATGCTGGCACTGTGGTCAGACCGTGAGGGCGGCAACATCGAGGAAAGATTTGATGCCATCACTAGCAAGTACAAAGCTTTTTGCAGAGCGACCGGACGAGCGATGTATGTATCAAAGATTACCAAGGATACGATTCAGTGGGGGTCCACTTCGGAGTTTCCAGCTGCCGGGTGGTACAAGGGACAGCTTACAACCACTGTTTTGGAATTTCTTCAGCATTTGGGAGAGTCTATCGACATGAATGGTGATGATGTGGAGCTTTTGTTGTCAATGGGAACAGAAGCCGTTGTGGCGCTGAACAGCTTCATGCGATTGCTTTACGAATCGCCTGCTTGGATCCCCCCTGCTGAGGCTAGTCGTGCTGGCGAGCTGGCTGCTAAGTTTCTGAGGCGTTACAACGAGTGCGCGGTTCGAGCGAGGAGCCTGCAGAGAACTCTGTTTCCCATCCAGCCGAAATTTCACTGCTTACACCACATGGCCATAGATCTTTTGTCTGCGAGCGATGCAGGGCTCCATGGCCTAAACCCTTTGGTGCTGTCAACACAGCAAAGTGAAGATTTCATTGGCAGGCCCTCGAGACTAAGCCGACGGGTTTCCGCGAGAAGAACTGTGACCCGTGTGATACAGCGCTACCTTCAGGCCTGCCACCCTCAATGGGTCAAGGCCAAATTGCTGATCGAAGACCCAGGCTGATGAGAAAATCGCGGGGAAGAGCGTCAGAGCATCATTTGTAATACAGAGCATCAGACAGCAACAAGGATTGGCAGCAACCTTTCATCACCGGAGCATCAGAAGATCATGACAGAAACAACACCAGCATGAGAAACCATGTTCCCATGTTACCTCCAAACCTCGGGCTTTGTGCAAACCCCGGTTGAAAAAGTTGAGACCTCGTGTCTAGACCCAGACCCTACTTTTTCAGCGGGTCCAGGTTCTCTAGGTATGGTTTAGAGTCCAGTAGCCTTTAAAAAGGGCCTAGGGTTTAGCGAAGGTTCGGATTTTAGGGCTGAGGCTTTCGGTTGAGGTGTTTATTGATCTGAGCTCGAGTTTAAACCCTAAACCCTAAACCCTTTCATCCAAGTTACCCTGCAATGCGGGCTTCGTCCCTGCTAGGTAGGAGGGAAAAAAACCCTAAACCCTATTAGGGGTCGTCTCGAGTTAGGTTTACCTAGACCCCCAAAAGTACGTAGAAGAATGGCCCCAAAACCTATAAAAGGCAATTGTTCTACATACTCTTGGGGTCCAGGTAAGGGTTGTGAGAGCCTCAGGCTCAGGGCTGAGACCTTCGGACGCTGGGCCTGAGGGGAGGGTTTAGATTTAGGCGAGTGTCTTACATTAGCGAGTGTCAACTTAGTAGCTGAGTGGATACACTTTGCACTTTTGGGATACTACTACCCACCACAAAACTAAAATTGTACACTTTTTGGGGCTTATGAACTCGGCAACTAAGTCAATGCGGGAGCCAAAAGAATCCTATGGTAATCCCGTGGACCCGGTGCCCTCAGCCCTGAACCCTACCCTGTGCGGGCGCCTTGGAGTTTGTGTTCCTAGCCTGCGCCACTCTCAGCTCCAAAGAAGCCCACAACACCAACCATAAACAGGAAGTATCACCTGAGACGACCCGTAAGGCCTAAGACCTCAAAGCACGAAGTCCTACACCCTGAACCAGAAGCGACCCCGAACCGTAACACCTTACTGCATCGGACCCAGGTACAACCCTGACAAGGCATCAGGCCCCTAAACCCCTGCAAGCTCTAAACCCAATAACCTTTAACCCAAAACCCTATAAACCTTATAAACACCAAAATCCTGAACTTTCCAGACCCGCGCAGTATGGCCGAGCCCCTGATGCACCTTCGGAGCGCCTTGCAGCAGTGCTTGGCCGAGGCCCGATCCCAAGTTCGGGTTTAGGTGTTTTGGGGGTGTAGGGTTTCGGGGTTTAGGAGTTTAGGGTTTTTTGGGGTTTAGAGGTTTAGGGGGCAGAACTGAGCTTCAGAGTCTTCAGAGCGTGGGCGGACTTGCTGGCTGACACTAAGAGCCCAGCTGCAAAAGGGTTCAATTAGAGTTTAGGGTTGCTTTAGAGGTGGTGTAGGGTTTTGGGGTTTAGGGTTTTGGGTTCGGGGTTCAGGGATGAGGGTTTGCAGATTGGTTTGTCACGTTTTGTCTAACAGGGTAGTTGAAAGGGCTTATGCGGTTCTTGTCTTCTTGGAAGGGTTGTATAATGGCATTCCATCGGGAGTACGGTTCTTGCTTTTGAGTTGTGGGCGTGATCGGGATTGTTCGGGAGGCCGGCTTCCTCCAAGCGGGTAGCCTTCAAGCTTGTTTTCCTAAAAGCGTTCTGGGGTGGATGCGTTTAAGGCTTCGGTCATTAATTGCTGCACCCTTCATTTGAGCTTAGTCTTTCGAGCTTTAGAACCGTTGTTCAAAAGCTGCATCAACCTTGGGCAGTGCTTTGATTTCTGGCTCCCGCCCTGAAACCTGAAGCCCTAGGCCCCCCCCGTTCTGTGGGAAAAGGATCTTTGTCCGGCTTGGTGGCTTCCTTTCTTAGCAGGTTGTATTCGGAGTTGTTCACGGTGCCGCCCTCATTGAGTTTCACTCAGTAGGCCCATCATCACATGCTTCGCGTCCGAGTTGCGAGCGCCGAAATTCCAAAGACACTAACTCTGAACCTAAAAGCCTTAAACTCTTAAACCCTAATTAATCCCTAAGCCCTTTTCCCTCCAGCCCTAATTCCCAAGCCCCAAAAGCCTTAAAGCCGCTAAAGCCCATGCCTTGGACAGTCGAGGCCACGCTGGAAGCTTCGAAGTGCATAGGCCTCGCCGTGAACGCTTGGGCCTTGAGCACCGCCGACCCTCAGTACAAGGGCGGCCGTTCAGGGGTTTACTAGTCAGGGTTTCAACGCAGTCTGGCAGGCTCAGGGATGTGAACGCTTGAGGTTTGAGGTAGGGTTTTTGGTCAAGTTTGGTTAGATTGAGGCGATCCTGAGGCAGTAATCTAAGCCCTGCAAGCTAAAAGCCTCAAGCAGGCTGACCCGGGTCTGATGGGTATTCCTTGGCATTTGAGTTTATGACTGGGATTTGGGTGTTAAGGATGTCGGGGTTTAGTGGTTTAGGGTTTGGCGTCCTTGAGTACCATAGTGACAGTGACAATGGCGATGACCATGCTTTCACGAGCATGGATGACGATGATGATGGTGTAGGTGGTGATGATGATGGTGATGATGATGATGATGGCGAGGGTCTTAACGCTTTCCCCCACCCCAATTGTTACCTTTGTTTGAGACGCCCTCCACAAAGGCCGTTTCGGTGTGCCCTGAGCGAACCCTGGTCTGGAGCAGTAATCTGCATTGGACAGCCTTCTAATTTCACACAACAATCCGACAACTCCTTTTAACACCCTTGTAAGTTCATGGAAATGAGAGTCTTTCCCAACCCCACCCACTACATCTTCATTTCTCCAGCTAAATGTCTCAGGCTCCCTGCATGAGGGTGGTTCTCTAAATTATAGTCCCTGTAAGGATCCTTTTTATAAGAGTGCCGTAGTAAATTGTGGCGCTAAAAGGAGACCCTAAATTAGAGAACTACCCATGGCCCATACCCATGGACTAACCCCAGGTCGGCAATGCAGTCGTCACCAACTCAGCAAGAAATCGCCTCACAGCTCGCGGTTGGGTTTCGTGTAGGCGATAAAAACACCTCATGGTCGGCGAAGGTTTGGAGTTTAAGGTTCCAGTCTTTCCGTCGGCCGAGTAAATTTTTCAGGAAATGTTCCTTCCTGGTCCTTTTTCAGATAAATCTACTGTGACTGCTGCTCTGTGCAATGGCATCGCAGCACAGTGGTTGCTTGTGGTTTTTGGGCGATACCAAGGTCATGACTCCCGGCCTAGGCTTTATACAGCTATGGTATGGGATGCAGGGACAGGTTCTCTGATTCAGTGGGGTTTGGGGCATGATGCCAAGCTGCACGCTCAAACCAAACCGGTAGTCCTTTACGTCGCCCAACCGTCAATGGATCCTGCCATGCGGTTTGGGGTTTAGGGTACAGCCACATCGTCAGCATGCCTGTCTGGAAGGGTTGAACAGACCGATATGGTCGCTGGCAGAAACCTTTGTAACACCCTCGAGGCCAATAAAGACAACCGGTAACATTCCGAAAGCGCAGGAAAATCGAGCATAGACGGTAGTGATCAAAAAGCCGAGAGGGAAATTGTTTTTTGAAGTTGGTCCCTAAGCCCGATCTGCATAGCAAGCCATAAACATTTGATACTAGTATTGCTTCTTGGAGGGTGTGTTCTGGTGTCTGCACACAGTTCTCGGCATCTACTTGGCAAATGCACCTAGCAGCCTCACAGGCGAGAAAGCATTTAAAGGCGTTTAGGGCTTAGGGGGGCTGGGGTCGACCTAGAGTAACCAAGTAGCTTCAAAATGGTGAATGTACCAATTCTCAGGGTCAGACCCCTTTTAAGGGTAGAGTCGTTACTCTAACTAGGGTTCAAGATCTAGAATACTTACTTACCGTCTATTCATTGCGTCACTGGGCGGAGGAGAATTGCTTCCCAGACCCCTTCGGTAACACTGTCCAAACTCCAAACGAAGCCCTGAAGCCTGAGAACGCAATATGGGTCGCAACAGTTAGTGGGACTTTAGGTGCAAGACTAGATGCCCCAAACTCTTGTCCAATGAACTATTAATGCACCCTACACTCTAAACCCCAAACTCTAAACTCTAAACCTTTAGATTCACCACAAGCTTAAGCCTGTACAGGCTCTGAACCCGGTTTCAGTGTTCGGCGTTTAGGGATCTACTTGCTGTCGTTTTATTCGTCCCCGAAGCCTAAACCCTAAACGTTGAGCGTAAACATTAAAGCCTAAACCCCTAAACACTAAAATCCAAAAAACCCTAAACACCCCTAAACCCTAAAATCCTTTCAACCCTACAAACCCCTAAACCCTCTCCAGCCCTTTGCAGCCAGTTCCAGCCCCTATACCAGGCCACAGCGGTGAATCGCGCTGCTGCTCCTAAGCTGCCCCGAGCCGAGCTTGACATTTATTGTGTATTGTATACAGTCGGGTGTAGGGTTTAGGGTGCATTAAAATTATACACTATATATACGTAGTTATTGTGTATTGCACACAGTATCTTCCCAGAGGGTCCACATACACTACCAGCTACCAAAGACCGTCCCTGTGATGGTTTTGAGGGGCCTAATTCCATAACGGTAGAGTATATGGACCCTCTGGGAATAGTCGGAGACGTCGGGGATTTGTTCGTTGGGTGTTGTGGGGTCAGGTTTCAGGTTTTGCGACTCAAGGCTTCCACGGTTGAATGTGTATGTTTTGGGCTTTTGTGCTTTTTGCGAGCCGGATTCAGAATCTGAGGGCTTCGAGGTGCCCACCCTGTCTTAAACTTGGGAGAACTCCGGTGGTTTGGCCGGGGGCTTAGTCATGGCTTGGTACTGGTAGAGGTTTATCACACCGTTTGCCAAAGCCTGCTATCATTCAGACGTGTACGGGCAGTCTTGCAAATTCTGAGGAGCTCAGCTCTAGAACCCTAGAGACTCCTAACCCTATAGAACCTGAGGCGTCAGCTCGTGGAGCACACGCTGCAGCGCATGGGAATCGAGCTGGCGCATCTGCGGCAGGACAGCGTCGCATGTCGCATGAGTATTCTAAACAACCCAGGGTTCAGGGTTTAGGGTTTACGCCGTGAGGGCTCAAGTTTCGTTGAAGGGTTTGAGGTGTGAGGCTGGCTTAGGGATATTCCGCACCCGTTGAACTCACAGAGACAAACGTGATCGTCAGGGCTCCTGGGTGTCTTACTGGGGTACCCCACACACAACTCCTGAGTAGTAACCTTTTGCCATTTTTGTTGTTGGGTCTCCTTATTATTAAAACCGAAGAGTAGGAAAAAGGGTCCCCTTACAAGGATTATAAAGGGGCTACTCAGGAACCTAGCAACCTAGAAGATCCTAGAAGGAAGGGTCGGTCATCGCCGTGCACCAAAACCCTTTTCCTTAAACGGTTTAATATATAGGGGCCTAAAGAATTACCAATACTATTTTGGGGTTCCTTATTCTGGTGATAATATAGTTGTCTCCATATTCAGGCCCCTGTATTACCCGCAACCCTAAACCTGAGCAGCTCTGACTGGCATGCAGGAAGCCAACCCGAGCAGGCAGCCGTTTTGAGCCCGAAAGGCTTTCTCAACCAAGAACGTTTGTTCGGTCTCTATATCTTGACATGTAGAGAGAGAGAGAGAGAGCGAGAGAGAGAGAGAGAGAGAAAGATACATAGAGAGAGAGAGAGGGAGAGAGGGAGAGAGGGAGAGAGGGGGAGAGATACATAGAGAGAGAGAGAGTGAGAAAACACAAAGAGAGCGAAGAGAGATGTGGATGATAGAGAGGGGGCTTGCCAGTCTGAATTGAGGCATGTTCCACAAGTGGTGTCGGGCCCTGTAGACGCTTCATGGTTGTGGGCGAACGACCAGTCCTGCCCTTATAGCTTTGCGCTCCATGTGCTTTGCGAACACATGCTGTATAGAGCAGCGGAGCCTGTTTTAAGTCCTAATTAGGTATCGTTCTGGGGAGTTGGGTAGGGTGATGGGATGAAGGATAACGAAGCACGGAATGACCGTCATCCTAGAGCAGTTAAGACCTAAGAAGTTTGAAACGACAAGTGAAAGGGGGAGGCCCTCAGAATAGAGGAAAGTTCCTTGGATTTCTGATGTTCTGCCATCCTGCTATGGTTCCTTAGGTCATGTGGTGTTGTCGTCTGTCTTTTTAACCGTTTGTAAGATTGCGTGCAGGTGGTTAATCGAGCTCGCGATTCGTGCAGCCAGCAATAGCCCCACCCTCAGAAGGCAGACAGCACCTTGTGGCTCATCCGGCTTGTGCCAGACGAGGTTGGCCTGTTACAAGGCCGTCCTATTTTTTTGCGCTGAAGGCGGCTTTCAAATGTCAAAACCCACCTGGGTTTAGGGTTTGTGCGAACTCGAAATCCCCAGAATCCTGGGGCCCCAAACCCAACAAAGCTTCAGGGGAAAGCCAGCAGATGCCGAACTCCTGCACGAGGTGGTTCAAACACCAAGTTTCACCAAAGATTGTGGTATCGCCCTTCAGGTTTGTGTAAATAAGAGCGAGCCAGACTACCCGCCAGAACCCTCGATTTCTACGCTCCTCTGACAACCAAAGTCAAGGGGAGAATTAATCACATTTCACTCTTCATGTGTTTTTGTTGCGTGATAGTGGTCAACGAAGAAGCCTCGACACCTCGTGATAGTAAGTAAGTATACAGTAGAATGTAGGGTTTCTATACTAGGCACATTATTACGCTTTGGGAAAGTATCCCCCATCACAGTACTGGGACCCTTTGGGAGAACAGGGTGCTTCGAATTCCCGCGCCGCCATGAGCGACGAGCTCCAGCTCGAGATCCAGGCGGGCTTATCGAGAAGGGATGGTCAGAAATGCGGCCAGATCGGAATGATGAGGAAGGGTGTTATCCCGCTTTGTGGTAGCCTTTAGAGCTAGAATTTCCCGATACAGTAACTATATAGTTATGGCACAGTGTACTTCAAAACCCTGTTCTAGTTCTTCAGGCCCCTATGTTGGGGTTCAAAGCTCCCGGTCGAACAGGTTTTGGAGTCTGTACGGCTTGATTAGGGAGCAAGCGTGATGCTAAGAAGAGTTTTTGGGGATTGTCTTCTATCTAGCAATATATTAAAGATTATGGGGAGTAATATATTAAAGATTATGGGGAGTATAGCAGTTGAAGGCTAAAGCACCAGACGGACTGCAACATGTGGAACGCGTGGGATCTTCGTTTCTGCAAAGATTGGATCCCCACCACGGGAGTAAACCTACAGTCCATGGTGTGCCTCGCCTCTTCAGGCTGGCCGTGAAGTGGCGGCGGGCTTTTGGAGTAATGCAAAAAGCATCCAAAGCTGCCAGCCCCTGAACTCTTAAGGCTTTACGCTTTCGTGCTGAAGCAGAAACTCTACGGCCTTCTTGACAGCGGCCGTTGCTTACAGTCTCCAAGGTCCAATGTACTTCCTAAAGAAACAAATCTAGCTGAGAGTTCTATGCAGAGAAGCTAAACAACCAAAACAAGGACCTACCTCGAAGAGTACAGGTAAGTCCTTACCCAAAGGGTCCTAAGTACCTATATGGTAGAATGTAGGGTTTCTACATTAGGAATCATTATTATGATTTGGGAAAGTATCCCCCGTAACAGTACTTAGGACCCTTTGGGTTAGTCAGGCCGGACCGTGGACCTTGAAAGGTGCCGCGGAGCCACCCGGTTGAAATTCATGGACGCTTGTTGAAATTTCACTAAATTAGATCACATGGCCTGCCATTCCGAGTTTAGGGTTGGGGTTTCGGGCCTGCTTAGTCATGCGACAAGTAATCCAAGAAAAACTCTACAAGCCCGAAACCCGCAACCCTAAACCCTAAACTAAACCCTTAACCCCTAAACCCCAAAGCCTAAACCCAAAACGCCCAAGGATTCATGTGGATTTCGTGAACCTATCGGGCCGGCCCTTGGCGCTTCACTTGGGGCCCCTTGGGGCGGATTTAGGGCCGAAGGATTGGGCTGAGGTTTGAGGGTTTAGGGTTCAGGGTTTAGGGTTTAGGGTTGTTCCGGGACAGCTGCTCCGGGCGAGAGAAGCCTGCTGCAAAAAGGGTTTAGGGGTTTAGGGTTTAAGGCTGAAGATGGATTGGTCTCTAAAATCCTGTTTAGGCTCACGTCCTAGGGTCTTCTGCTTTGAACTTCTGCAAAACTCATTTCCAATTTCTTGGCTGCCCGGGCAGGTGTTTCGGGGAAGTTGGGGTAGCGTGTTCTGGCAAGTGCGCTGCCGCCAGGCTACTAGTTAGTGAGCCTCCGTAGTGGTGTAGGAGTGTAAGGGCACTGTTACTGCGAACTGCAAAGGGGCACTCAAGCCTCAGAACTTAAAACTGGTCTCTGTGGTAGGTGTCCTGGGAAAAGTAGTTTCGAGTATTTCAGGCCGAACCCCTTTGGGTTCTTCTCTTTGGTAGTTTCTCTTCATTTGGTATCTTTACGGCAGGTACAAACGGTAGTAATTGTAGCAGGACGGTTCGCCACATCACCATATTCTCGGCCATAGAAAGCCAATCGAGAACGGTATAGTTCGTAAACACACTCGCAGCACACATAACAAGCTTGTCAAGACTAACAACGGTGGTACTTGGAGTTGCTGTGAAGCATGTAGCTGCTTGCCACGGGGCTCTACTTAATCTTTGAAGTTGGTAAAACCCCAGACCCTACCAAAGCCCGAAGGTCCAAAATCCTAAACCCACCTTAGCCCCCAAGAACCTAAACTAAATCAATTCACTCACAGCCGTGTCAACCCTGAATCATAGAAGCCCTACTTTCTATGAGCTCTCTTCCTGAAAGGTATTTTGCCCCAGGCACAGATGCAGCGACAGCCTTGGGAGCGTGCCTTCAACTCCAGGCGGGCGTGAACGTCGGTGTTCTCGGTCGGGTTCAGGGGCTATAGCGATCTGTGGGGTTTGTGTGGCTCCTAGAAGCCATGTAGTACGTAGGCTGTTGTTCAATACTTCCATATGGCAACATAGTAATCCACGATGCAGGTAAGTCGGCTATCAGCGTACGATTATTGTGTCGTGCTTTCATTTTGAAGACGGAGGCGGAGGGTGTGCCAAGGGTACTGAGGGGGGGCTGTAGGGTCTTAGGGGTTGATGGCGTGAAACCGAATCACCTGTTTGAGGCTGATAGGGTTTAGGTGTGTCGGAGGTGTGGTAATAATATAGGAACCTGGTTAAGAAGCCTTGGCTACTTATTAGGGTCCTTATATGGATCCGAATATTTGGGGGTTGCAGGACCAGGTTTTCCTAATCAGGTTCTTACAGTAGGCGTTAGAACCCAGAAGCTCAAGCCACGCAGGCAAGCTCCCTATCTCAGAAGAGTTGCTCATTAGCCCAAGAAGCTTGTCACGAGCCCTGCATGGGTCCAGGATTTAAGGCCCGCGCTCAACACAAGTGTTGAAGAAATGGTAAGCTTGAGAATCTGTTGTTTTAAAGGTGTAGGGCGTGAAGAATCCTGGTGAGGACTTGAACGGACGGTGGACGCGACCGCGACTGCTTCAACCGAGAGGATACCAGCTGAAAAACATGGTGATCTACCTGCCTCCGAAGCCGCTCAGCTCAGCTTGCCAGGCTGCGGGTGTGTGTGTGTGTATATATATATATATATTCTACACACATACACATGGCATGTATGCATATACATACAGACAGACATACATGAAGCCCCAACTCTTTTGTGTGGTCGCCAAAATTTCTTAAAGAGGTGCACGCGTTCTGACTGGTTGCCGAGTTCCCAGGCTGGTGGCGTTGATAGACTTAGAAGGAGAGCTATTCGTGAAATTCTCAGACTTCGCAAACCTGAGTCGTTTTGGAATGTGGCATGGCTCCATCGCAAACATGGGTACTTCGGTCATTTACTGCGAAGACAAACTGAACACTTGGCTCGGCAAGAACTCCTTTGCCCCTTACATCAACAACGACCGGGCCGAGCCGGCACTTGTCAAAGGTGGGTATTGCGTATGTGCCAGAAATATCGAAGCTCTCTCCAATTTGTATGTTGACAAGGAACAATGGTTGTTTTTCTTTCCGCTAGTCTTACAGGAACATGGACTGCAACTTTCGGAACATCCCAGTTCTCATTACGATACGTGGCTGCGGTGGCGGGACCCTTTCCTTGCTACCACTTCCTGGTTTCGCGCGGCTTTGTTCGACTATGCTCCCGAGACGTCTGGATGGCTTGAGTTGACCTTCTGTGGAACAGTGCATTCGGTCCTGGAACAGTTTATTCCACGTCTTCTCATGCCACATGGAGACTTATTCGTGGTACAACTGCTATGTCCAGCTACTGTCGTCGCACTACATGGTTCACACATACACAACTTGCAACGCCTACCCCAACTCAGCTTGGAGTCCATCCGGGATGGTTGGGCACTGCATGTGACATCCTTGTAGTTTGGTAATTCTGCTTCTCGCATTTCATTTTAGATAAGCGTGCATGGCGAAATCGCTACGTTCCACGTCGCGGCTGACAGGTGACTGAGTCCGTGTGAGAGACAGAGGTGCACGCATTCATGCTCTGCGTTGGTCTCATGACGTGCATGAGTCTCAAACTGAGGAAAGCCATCCAGATGCCGATAGTGGGAGATGTCCTGGATGTTGGCCGCTTTGGTGGCCTTGTTGTGCGAATTGGGGGCCAGTCTCCCTCATCCACGGAAGTCCTCCTTCCGGTGTGCGACCGCCCGTCCGAGATGGATCCGAACCCACGGCGTTTAGTCCGTTTCACCCTGGAGCCGCAGGAGCTTTCCACGGCCCCCATCTCCTGGGTCGGGCCCTACGAACCGGTGGAGCCCGCCCCTCCCACCTTTCAGGAGAAGCTTCACACGGAGCCCTGCGAAGTGATCCTGAGGCGCAGTTTCAAGGGGCCCTCCTCCGTCAAGAGCCACGTGCTCTACCAAGACCGGTGTCCACTTCGCAGGCCTCTGATCTATCAGCACTCCTTGGTCCCTTCCCTAAAGAACGCCCCCCGACGGACCCGGACCCAGAAGCCCAGGCCACCCGGACCAAGGCGAGCTCTCCGCCCCAAACTCCCCACCAGGCCACCTGAAAGGCCCCAGTCGCAAGGCGTGGTGGAAAGAAAGGAGGTCCCAGAAGAGGAGCTGAGTGGGGCTTTGGAGAGCTGTTAGGGTTCAGGGTGTAGGGTTGACTTGGACCCTAAAGAACCTAGACTTATGTAAGGAAATCAAAAGTACAGTACCCGTAATAATATCACCATACAATGGTAGGTTGCAGTAATTACGCCCCACAACAAGAACCCAATGTCAGCCAGGATGGCGAGGAGCAGAAGGCATTAGCGCAGACCGCCGGCGATTTCTTCAGGCCCACCTCCTGCCCCTCCCCTAAAGGGTACTTGGTACTGTTTACGGTGGTATTGACTTTCCCGAAATGTCACCCTACAGTCTACTCAACTCTTTAGCTATCTAGGACCATTTGGGCTCTTGTAACCTAAACCATATCCCTCAACTTGAATATGGTGTGTTTTGGGAGTCCGCGTCGTCCTCAGATACCGGACCCTGGGCGGCTACTTGAGGGATACTTGCAGAAGCCCTAAACAGTGCATACCCAATACAAGCCCTATATTTAACTGTGATGTAGGTACTTTTACTTTTAGAGACCATTAATGCAAAACCTTGCACATGTATGTAGATGTATATATATATATGTATGTATGTATGTATATACGTGTGTATGTATATATAGGTAGATATTTGTTTATTCGTTTATCTAAAGTTATATCCCTATTAACCACAAACCCTAAACCCTCGTCGCAAGTCCTTTCTCTAGAAGCGCTGGTGGCAAGGCCTGGGAGCTCTCGCCAGGCCAAACCGAAGACTACGCTGCTGGGCCTCATTTTTGGTGCTTAGAGTTTAGAACTTGGAGTTTAGAGTTTAGGGTTTGGGGCTTAAAGCTTGGAGTTTCAGGTTTAGGGCTTAAAGTTTGGAGTTCTTAATGTGGCGGTCCTTTTAATCCAATGGGCCTAATTAATGCGTTTTTTTCCTTATTCGAGCCGAAACGGCGGCCTAATTAATGCGTTTTTTTTGGCTGGGTGGATTTTTGGGGGGTGGTTGCTCCTGTCTGCTGATGGTCAATCTTAAGGCACCCACGACCTAAACCCAGGCCCGAACCCTAAAACCCTGGGTCTGAGGCCCGAAACTCCCTAAACCCCACTTACTTAAGGCTAAACCTTAAATCATCACCCTTGAGCCTAATCTCAACTGCCCTCAACCCCAAACCTGAACTAAAACCCAACCCTAAAACCCTGGCCCTGAAGCCCGAAACTCTCCCAAAACCCGAAACCCCACCCCTCGCCCTAAAACCCTGGCCCTACTACTTTACTACTACTGTACTATTACTGTACTACTGCTGTACCGTACCAGGCCTCAGACGTGGTCGATTGTGGAGGGGAGTGTAGGTTGGAGGCAACAGTCTTCAAACGAAGGGCTTTTAGCCTTGGTAGTTATCTTGGAGTGATCGAGGCTTTGGTTTCCAGCTTTGGGGATTCCCAAATACCCCGCTAAACAGCTCTAGGTACTCCTAAACCCTCGTACTGTACTACTGATGTACTACTACTGTACTACTACTGTAGGACTACTGTACTTCTACTGTACTACTGCTGTACTACTACTGTACTACTACAGTACTACTACTGTACTACTACGGTACTACTACTGTACTACTGCACTACTACTGCACTATGTCTGTACTATTACTGTACTTTTACTGTGCTACTACTGTACCACTACAGTACCGTACCAGGCCTCAGACGTGGTCGATTGTGGAGGAGAGTGTAGGTTGAAGGCAAAAGTCTTCAAACTGAAAAGTTTTTAGTCTTGGTAGCTATCTTGGAGTGATCGGGGGCTTGGTTTCGAGCTATTGGTGATCCCCAGACCCCGACCGCGCATGCGCGCAGAACCGCAGACCCTCCACCCAAGCCAGACCCCAAATTCCAATTCCCTTCGAACTTAATCAAAGTCAAAGCCACTCAGACCCTGACCCCGCTCCAAGGGGTCACTGACACGACTATTCAAGCCAAAAGTTTGGTCGGGGGGGGCGGGGGGGGGGCCTATTAAACGGGCCGCCACATTAAGGGCTTTAGGTGTGGAGTTTAGGGTTGAAGGGGTGGGGTTTGCATGGAGCTTAGCGCGTTGGGTTTGGAGCCAGTGACCCAGTGCTAAATACTAAAACACCCGCGATTTACCTAACCTAGCAAGTTCATCCATGAGACAGGTATTGGGTACGGGTATTGGGTTTCTACTTTTGGGGTTCACCGTCGGACGGTTTCAGGGTCTGGCAGGTTCAGATATTTAACTGTGGAGCAGTCGAGGGTTGGTTGCTGGGTTTGGAGGTTGTTCCCGGTGTTGTTTAGATACGAGTTTAGGCCAGGCCTCAACCCTCCTCGGCTCCATAAGACCACTATCAAACCTGTGCGAAAGACTGCGTCAGACCTCATGAACTCTCACGAAACAAGCCCCTACAAAACTTGTAAGTTTTGGAGTTGGAGGTTGCAGGCCAGCTCCGGATTTCGGATCCACGAAATCAAGTTTGCTGTTTATGGATGATACTTTCCTCCCGTGATGAACCCGTAGTATTCTCCATGTTATACACCGGACCATGCACGAAAACATCTGTGAAACCCCTTATGAAACCCTAGACCCCTAAACCCTGCACCCTAAACTCAACCCTAAATCCTAAAACGCCCAACAAAAATGCGCAACAGACCTGAAGGCAACTCCCCAGTCTCAGTGTCATCCACCACGGCACGGCCTGGAGGTCCTCAGCTCCTGGTTATCGCAGGGCCTTGGGTTCCAGTTCGAAGAGTTCCATATGTGAAAGGGTTCCAGAATAGTGGTTTTGCGCTTTTTGGTTCGGTACAGGTGCTTCAGTCATTGCAATATGATTGTGGGCTATGCGCTCGGGTAATTTCATGGGAAGGGTTTACTTGGGAGAGTACTTACACTGTACTTACTCGATATTCAGACCTTCAGACCTCCATGTAGTTGAGTGGGTTGTGTCTCCGGGGCTCCGGGAGTTTGATGTTTTTGGAGTTTCGGGCACACTTTCAGCGCTTGTTTGCAGTCGGTTGTGGGTTTACGGTTTACAAGTTCGGGATGCAGGAACTTCTCTACAGAGAGGGTTCGGGGTTTCTGGGCCTCTGTTCTTCGAGGGATCCTGGATCTGACCGTCAGTTCGCTTATAATATAGTGTAGAACATCACACACACACACACACACCGCCCATCCACATGCACATGTGCTGCGTGCTTTCACTTCCAAGCATGCCTGCGTGCAATCGCGCATTCGGGCGAGTCTAGCTACTTTGCTATCTGCAGGATGTCCTACTTTTCAACCTCTTGTAATCTTTCAGGAGGGATGTGTGACCACGATGATCCCATCTATTCAGGCCTCTACGCGCAATTACCTGTGCACGCAAGTTGTCCGTGTACTTTCAGACACACACGTGAAACTTAAAGCCTTGGTTGCAAACCACGCCAGCCTAATACACCAAGCCCTAACTCCGAGCCCGACGTTTTTGAGCATGGCAAAGACCGGTTAGAAAAGTACAAAAAGCACAGCTGCCAAGATACATGCAGGAAGTTGTCTCGGAAGTTTGATGCCCTGGCGGATCCCATCCTCTTGGAGGTGGCTTCGGGATTTGATGCTTCGTGGGGTGTGAGATTCCGGGGCGCAAGGTTTATGACTTCGGGCGTAAGCAGTTTTAGGGCTTGGGGTTTAGGGGATTCTGTGGTTTAGGGTTCCGGATGTACCAACCAAGAGATTCAGACGTTTGGGGCTTGCAGCGATGCTGGGTTCTGCCTTGACGCCACAGGCGATCGGAGCTGCGGGCTTCAAGTCAAACCCTAAACCCTGCCTGACGGTTTAGGGTTTAGGGTTTCCGGTGGTTTCAAAGCTTTGTTTTCAATTTTTTGGGCACTATAGTTTTGTCTTTGTGGCAGCAGTTAGACCCAAACTATAAACCCAAACCTGAACCGAAAACTCCTGATTTCTGGCGTTCGGGGCTTCTGATGACCTCCGGCGAGGCATTGGTTACCGTCAGCTGCAGTATTTCATGTTTGATCAATGTGTTTTTTCTTGCGGAGTTCTTCAGTGGTGATGATGGAACAGCTCTTGAGTGGTGGTAATAGAACACTCCCGCATCCTGTCCTCAGCTAATAAGATTTCCGACCATAAATCCGACATCACCTAGACAGACTTAGATAGCGAACGGGGGAACTTCAAACTTTTTGGCCTTATATATCAGTTAGCTCTATCTCAGAAAGTTTGAACTTTTTGGGGCCCGGTTGTTGAAGAAGAGAGCAGAATTATGCAATGGAGGGTCAGGTCAGTTGCGCAGTTTCAAAGGTTTAGGGCTAAGTGGGGCCACCGGATCTAGGGTTCATGGTTTCGGGATCCTGGATCCTGGAGAGCTCCAAGAGCGGAGGTTAGGGGTTAATATAGGGGCCTAAATATATAATTACCTATAATACTATTTTTGTGGGTTCCTTATTATGGCTATATAGTAGAACATGCCCCAAAAACCCTATTCTAAGTATTCAGGCCCCTATATTTCTCCTGGCGTCTGTTGTGCTTCGGAAGCCTTCTCAACCCTCGAAATGTTTCATTGGTGCCCCAGGTGGCAGAAGAGACGAGCAGGCGATGACTCGTGTCGGGCTATTCCCCCGTTCTCCTGTTCAAGGGTCCATACGTACCAGCAGCAGCTATAAAGAGTTTCGAGCTTATCGTCGGGGCGAGGGTGTGGGTTATTGTTGCCATTGTTTGGGGGTTACGGGACGTATCTCGAAGCTTCATGACACTTCTCTTTGGCTTGCTCGTGCTCAAGTCGGACAGCGCTACTTGCCCAAACCTCTTCGCACCTGGTATGTGCGAGGAAGTTGGCTTTCTGTGAGTCGCAATTGCTACCAGGGATCCCCCACATCTTAGTCGACGCAGGAAAGGCCGAAGGCAATGGAGGCCCAGAGAGGTCCTTACACACGAAACCTTTCGCGACCCTCCGGTAAATCAGGCAGCTGGCCAACGACACTGTTAGCATGTGAGAAACAACTCTGACTCGAATCCGATGGTAGACCTGGTGGCCCTGCGCACTACCTACATACATCTGTTAGGCCTTACATGTGATGAATTCAGGTATATCTTCCTTAAGTTAATAAGGGGAAATTGGGCTACATAACTTGACTCTGCTAAACCTATAAGTCTTCATTACTCCCTAAACCCTACATCTCAGACCCAAAACCGCACCAGCCCTCGTTACTCCCCACAGGTTCTGTTCGGAGACGACCGTCTTGGCTCTCTGCGGACCTGCTTTTCGCACACGGACAGGGCAGCGCTACCAGGAGACCTCCACAAAAATTGCATTTTGGGGAGCAAGAGCTGGGAAGCAACATTGGGGGTTAGGGTTTAAGTTTAGGGGCAACGGGGGGGGGTGGTCATAGAAACTCCATGTTATGGCAGGCGGGCTCGGTAGCTTTTATACTGCAATCCGAAAGCGGCATTGCATGGCAAACTCCAGATCCCTCCTGAATCTGAGGTTCTTCCACCTAAGAGGCTCCTTGTTAGTTAAGACCACTATATGACTAAATAATAAATGGTTGTAGTCGAATATGCTTGAATCGAAGGCCGTAGTAAAACCCAATGGCTCTACATGCGGTAGAAGCTAGCCGCATTTCTTTTCTGACTGCTGCCTCTGAGAGGACGCTGTCCGCGCATTGGGTTTCAAGGTCGTGACGAATATGGGAAGCATGGATGCACTGGGAGGATGAACTGAGAGGGATAGGGTTTATAGGTTCTAGATATACAGGCGCAGATACATGGAAGGACAGAGAGAAGACGCAGTGACCTCCTTGACTCAGTGCTCCCTTATAGGCCCACGGATGAGAATTGTAGAAAAAACCTGACGTCGAAGATGCAAGCATGCAACGCACATTACGAATCTAAAGACAAGCAAGAAGAAGGTAAGATCACTATACTGTAAACTTTTGTACACCCTATATATCCTGAACCCAGACCGTTTCAGCTCTGTGCCTCCCCAGGAAGCGTCTCCTCGCTCTATACCTGGGCATCCCTTTGCAGCTGCGCAGAGACGCCGGGACTCTTTAGGTCTTTCAGATTGGGTGGCATCTTGTCCTACGTAAATAGAAAGCCCCGGCAGATTTTCGGTACACCAGGATACCCAATATAATGCATGAGAAGACACAATACTTCTCAGCGAGCTTCATTAAGGGGAACATACCGCTGTAGTACAAGGACGCCTTAGACTCGACAGGGACCCGCATTATGCAAAACCTCAGATGGCTTCCGTTTCTGTAGCTCCGGTCCACGCAGATTTGATTGCGATCTCGCCGTGCTTTCGTCTTAGGCGAGAGACGCCTAGACGACACCCTCAACCTAGGAACCCTAAGCACACTCCTAGCACTAAACCACGAAGCGGCTTCTGCAAAGGCGCAGGGTTTAAGTTTCGGTGTTATACAGCTTTTGCATTCAATGATTCTCTCGAAGGAATCTGGTCGGGCATTAGAGGCGGTAAGTCCGGATGTCGATATTCAGGGACTCAGGACGGCTTGCAAGAGACCCCACCTCAAACCAACATGGTCCAATAGTCGACCAGAGCTCAACTCCAAAATGCGTAAAGCCCTGTACCCGTGCGCAGCAGACCCTGCTTGCAGGAGGCACTCGCCTGAAGGAAGCTTTTGGGCTAATATTAATGGTTTAGGGTGCATAGCGCCTCGGGTTTAAGAACCACCGACACCCACAAGAGGAAAGTACTCCCGCTCCCGTCATTCCGGCACGAGCTTGTATCTATAGTTATGGAATTCTAAGCCACGATCGGATGAGGAAGGTCTTTGAACAATTGCGTTTAGGGTTTAGGGCTTCAGGGCTCTAGGCTTTAAATCCAGACCCTAAAACTGCCCTAAACCCCACACCCCAAGTCTTCAAGAAGGAATCCGAGTGACATCGTGGTGGTGTCTACCTGGGAGTGTCTGGGCAGCTGAGCCCCGGCTTGGAATCAGTTAAGTTAGTATCGAGCTTTTGGTTTACTGCGCCGGGTTTCGGTCGAACAAGGCTTCGGCCTAAATACATAAGAGGTTGATAGAGTTTAGAGGTGAACAGCGGTGTGACATGTAGTGTGTGCCGAGGTTTTGGAATTCTCCGCCAGACACACACCTTGCCGCTGTTGCGAGGGCTGCTGGTTCTTTGCAGCCACCACAATGCGGAGCCTTTGGCATCATAGAAAAGCGGGCTATGGGGGTCTGATCAACTAGTGATCTTGTCTCTGAAATTAGGCTCTTAAGGTTCCTATCATAATTTTTTTACCATACTTATACTCGGGAACCCAAAGGAACACTATATCGTGTATCGCACAAAACCTTATATTACATACTTTAACAAAGGCTCCGAGGAATCTCAGGAAGAGAAAGGAGCGTTACGGTCAGGGTTTCGGGCTCTAGGTTTACCATTTGGGTAGTTGTCAAAATTATGGTCCCTTTTTGGGTACCCTAAATAATAGGTGCCGTACTATAATAGGGACCCAACAAGGGACCATAATTTTGACAACCACCCATTTAGGGTTCAGGGTTTGAGGTGTTTCAGGGTTTCGAGGTTTTGATTTATCACAGGGTTGATAGGGATTCCCTGTCCAGGGGCCTCCTTCAACCCTTTGAGTTTGGGGTTGAGGGTTTAGGGTTTGCGATATACTCAAAATTTCTGGGCTTGAAGGACCTTATGGGTGTAGGTTTTGTCTAAGGGTCCGAAGAAGTACCTCCATGGCGGCATACAGAAACACTGGCAGCAATGCCTACGATGGAAACATTACTTTCTACTATGTTGGTAGTTAGGACCCTTTGGGTCAGACACATATTCAAAGTATGTGCGCAGGGCTTTCAGAACATAAGCTTCAGTACAGTTGTATATATATATATATAACCCATCCATCCATCCATCCATGCATGCATGCATGCATGCATGCATCCATGGATGCACACACACAAGTAGGTGTATGTGGCTGTTTCACATGGTCCGGATCCCAAAGAGTTCATGGGGCGCCATGTGGGGAGAGAGAGAGCGAGAGAGAGAGAGAGAGAGCAAGAGTTACCACAAGCCCACGTTCCCTGAGTCTGGTATTGCACCTCAAGTACCGTCGACAGAACATGTTCGAAATCAGCTAAGGCAGAGGCGCAAGCGGCCACCAATGAGGTGATGCCTCCATGCAGGTGGCGTGTGATTCCCTCGATGGCCTTCGGCTGAAGGAGGTTCCCGAACAGGGTGCTCTTTCGTTAATGTACCTATAGAGGCTCCAAAGTAGTTCCTTTTTGGGGTTCACATATAGAACCCTATAAGGTAAACCGAAAAAGGAACTACTATGGAGCCTATGGGTAGGTCCCAAGAAGTGATATGAGGCTGACTAGAGGATAGAAAACCTATGTGTGTATGCCGTGTATGTATCCTTAACAGCGCTCTAGGTTCCCATCCTGTGGTACTTTTGCTGAAGGTACTTGAGACTTGAGGGCAGCAGGCTACAGAGAGTTACCATGAAAGGGAGATATCTGAGGTTCAGTGCAGTTGTGAACAAGAGATTTAGTATATAAGCTTTGAATAGTAGGATCTGTAGCAGAAAAAACCGGGAACCAACAACTAGAAGGAACCCCTGTAGAACTGGACTCCTAGCGTTTAGGGTTTTGGATTTTTGTGGAATTGATGCAGGCTGTCACTGCGGACGATCCGGACGAGATATACTAAGAATTGCTGCAACGGACTATCAGAAAGCTGACTTCCTAGTTAGCGAACTTGTATTCAACGGATTTCGGGGTTTGGCGTAGACGGTTTAGGAGTTGAGGGTTTCGGGTCGTGGGTGCGGAAGTATGCAGACTGCGGGCCCCCGGGCTTTGCAGGGGCTAGGGCTTGAGGGTTTACGCTGCTAGTCCATGGCATTTAGGGTCTCGAGTGTTGCGGTTCGGAGGTTGGCGCTTCGGGTTTACGGCTTAGGCTTTTAAGCTTTAGGGGTTTCTGAAAAGACTTCTGAGTCCGCGAGAGAGAGAGAGGGGTTTCTGAAAATTGTAGACACCCTGGACCAAGCAGTGGACATGTATATAGACCATGAGGTAATCAGCCTCGAGTGCATCTGACACTGGAAGCCCAGATACCCATACGGCCCATACATATATATATATACACATGTATTTACTGATATATCTTTTCTATTTGAAAAATTATTGCTACTATTATCATTTGTTATTCTTAGTATGATTGTTACTACTATTGTTCTTATTTTTCTCGCTGTAAAATACTTTCGGGCTTATAGAGAAGGGCCTAAAGACAGTAACCGACTCAACCTTCTGGGCTTTTAGGGCCAGCTTCGTGTTTTCAAGAGATTTTGTGAGGAGCCCCTGAACGGGGGGGCGGCCTTTTCAACCCCGTACTGGGCTGAAGCAGAGAAAAGAAGGTCAGATAGGAAAAGCCCCGAGTTTTTAGCTGGGTTCTGCAAAGTGAATTTAGAGTTTAGGGTTTAGGGGTTTAGGGTTTCGGGGTTTAGGGTTTAGTTACACCAGATCTTCTTCGTGCTGTTGCAAGGAAAGCCCTCAGACTG
Source organism: Symbiodinium sp. clade A Y106 (assembly GCA_003297005.1). Classification (NCBI taxonomy): domain Eukaryota; class Dinophyceae; order Suessiales; family Symbiodiniaceae; genus Symbiodinium; species Symbiodinium sp. clade A. The sequence goes on from BGNK01000709.1 coordinate 129,003, forward strand.
TAATATAGGCTCGTTAATAATTTGAATATGGTTTTGGGGCCCATTGTATTATATACATAATGAGGACCACCCCCCCAAAAAATACTAGCTTGATTCTGCAAAAGTTACACCCTAAACCCTAAGCCTAAAGCCTTACGACGATGCGCCTTACCTGGAGTGTCCGAGTGAGAGCGCAGAACATGCGGTGAGCCCTTGAGAGATTTGATCTCGACCAAGGTATGACCCCAATCAGACTTCAGGTGGACCTGGATTTGGAATTATTGGGGTCTTGCATATGTTTAAGTAGTTGTCGCATTCCATTGGGCTCCCTTTCTGAACCCGTCTCTACTTTAACTATGAAGGCTGTTAGGGTGTAGGTTTATCTTCTTTATCCGCCTTGTAGGTTGTAGGTATTATACATGTACAATAGCCTCCCCCGCTAGGGTTTCAGATGTAGCCTTTCAGGGCCCGGGGTCCATCCGCAACGCCAGGAAGATGCAACTGAGACCGAAGCCGAAGCCGATTAGCCGCGCTGAGAAGTCATCAGATTGCACTTCTTGCGGCTCACTTAGGGACTCTTCACTACAGTCAAAATGTGTCATAATACTCCCCCTAAACGCGTTGCGAATACCTCCAAGCCAGTACTGTTCTTAGACTCCAAAGAGATGGTTGGCTTATTGCGCCCATTCCATAAAGCCAACTCAATCCCTCCACCCTGCACCCATAGGCTTCATAGTAGTTCATTCTTGGGATTACCTTATAGGATTCTAAATATGAACCCCAACAAGGAACGACCATGGAGCCTATGGGTAAGCCCTACAGAAGTCCCAATATAGAAGCTAAATAACTACCTATATTATTCCTTCGGGGTCCTTATTATAACTATACTATGAAGGAGCCCAAAACCCTATTCTAATCATTAAGGCCCCTATGTTAGACCCCAAACCTTGAGCCCAGGTTTGGGCATCGCCGTCTCGTGCTTTGTTGAGGCGCGGCTTTTTGCGCTGTCTGGTCCTCGGCAGAGCAGGGTTTCGGCTTGTGCTCATAGCAATTGAGGTGTGCACGAATTTATAGACATATTCTAAGAGAGTAGAGGGAGGGAAAGGGAGAAGCAGGGAGAGAGAGAGAGAGAGACAGAGAGCGGGAGAGAGAGAGAGAGAGGTTGCGAGAGAGAGATCCGAGAAAGGAAGAGAAAAAGAGAGTGAGTGTTTTTCGTGGGTGTAGGGTGTAGGTGCTACGTACACTGACATCCGGTACACGTCTGATGGCTTCTGGAACGCAGAGCCACATCAAAGGAAAGGCAACTGCTAGTGTAGGTTGGCCCTTCAAGATTTGTCTCATGGTTGCAGTGCTTGCAGGGACCGCATGAATCCTAGAAAAGCCATGAGGATCATCTGCAATTCTGGCACACACGGCCCAGATATAGAATGTTCCAGCAGTCGGGGACGGATTTGCTGTCGTGTGACAAATCACTGTCCAGAAGAGTCTGGCGTGTGCTATAGGGGCCTTGATAATTACCCATAGTCTCCATAGTAATTCCTTTTGGGGAGTACCTTATAGGATTCTAAACATGAACCCCAAAAAGGAACTACTATGGAGCCTATGGGTACCTACACTATTTTGGGGGGTTCCTTATTGTAATTATAGTATAATGGGCACCAAAACTCTATTCTAATTATCAAGGCCCCTATATTAGATGCATTTGGTTCAACAAGACTAGGCGGGTAACCTTCAAGATTATACTGTATGCCCTGCAATTTCGCAAAAGCCCACTGCCAGGTGTCAGCTGTTTAGCCTCGTTCAACGATGCATTCGGAAGAGTATCTGGGGCACCGGTCCACCAAAAGTATCACGTGGCATACCAAGCAGGCAAGACTTGGGATGATAATGACTCCATCTGGGTTACATTCCATCCAAAGTGCACGAAGTTAAACATGTGCTTCTACTTGCCAAGTTCCCTGATCTTCTATCAGCCATCCTGCTGCCAAGGTCCAATGCAAGGATAGGCGCCAAATGCGCCGTCGCCGGAGCTTCCAGATGGCTGCAAAGGCACATTGCATCGTAAAGCCTATAGAGCTTAAACACCATCCTAAACTCTAAACATTCCGTATAAGCCCCTGAACTCTACATCGTAGCTTTAATTAGCCGATGTTTAAAGCCCTCCGAAAACTCGCCGATCCCTATGGCACAAAACTCCAGTCAACCCCCTAAACCCCCTCAATCCTGACGTACCTGGATAGTCTCCGAAAAGCCTCCAAACCCCAAACCCAAAATCCCGAACTGCTTGAAAAACCTATAGATCCCTTTAAGGATCCCTTTAAGGAACCCTTATAGAAGCCCTTACGATAGAACCCTTAAGCTCGGGAAGAGAAAAGGCATGAGCTCCTGAGCGGAGCTGGATCCTCGGCTGTCAAGGCGCTGCGCATATGAGAGACAGAGAGAATGAGGGAGGAGGATTTTGGGGATTAGGGTGCAGGGTTTAGGGATATTTGAGGCTTAGGGAGAAGGGAGAAGGGAGAGGGGAGAAGGGGAGAAGGAGGGATTGAAGGAGGGGTCTGACCTGGAGTGTTATGGCTGTCGCTCGTGGCTTGGACCCGGTTGTCAGCGGACTTCCAGATAAGATAAGAGTAGTTCCCTGAGAACCCCTACTGTTCAAATTCAGCCGAGAATATAGTATAAGCGACCCACTCATCATTCCTCTACAATCTGATGAAGGCATAAACCGAAATCCTAGGCACACTCTGAAACCCCTATTGTATTCCCCTCTGTGGCCGGTCTCTGGCTTGGAGTTGCAGGGCCGGGGGTAGGCTTGCACGTCTTATCGATTTCGGTTCAAGCTCTGTGTGCCTTCCGTGGGGGATGCCTATATACTTCGGTGCAGGAGATTGTTGCAGGTTTGCGCTGAACAGAGCTCATCTACAGGGGCCTGAGTAGTTACTTAGCAGTATCCCTATACAGATCCTATATTGTGATTACCAACTATAAGTCCCCCTGCCTGGCACAAAATCCCAGCATTGTGCTGTGACGTCACAGCTTCCCAGAGCCCGCCTTCGAAATCCGACACCCTGAACCCCGGGATTCCACCGATGCGAAGCCGCTATGACTTTACGGATCAACTTAGGTTGAAGGTGCCAATATAGGGGCTTTCTGAAGGATTCTACGGGGCTTCTACCGAGCCTAAAGTTTCCTTTGCTTTTGCTGTAATCGGCAATGTTTTCAATTTGCGCACTTGTTGTTGATCTGGTGTCAAACAAAACTGTGCAGGTGCCTATAGAGTACGCGCTCTGCTTCGCAGGCGTGTCGCTCGCGTCGGATTCGGATGTAAGCTTAGGGCTTAAGGACTTTGGGGGCTACGCATGTTAGGGCCAGCGGGATTTGGGCGATTTGGGCCATAATGGACTGCTTGTCTGGTGGATGCTTGAAGCACCGCCGCACCATGGGTTGTCAACCCCGTAAACCAGAAGCGAGTAAAGATCTCGTGATCTTGGTGCTTGACGAAAGAGCGGTGCTTGAGTACATCGACCTATTCCTGCTTGTCACCCCTTCATTTTTGAACCTTGGGACCAAGCCCACACTACCTCCCAAGCCCCAAACTTCCGCTTTCTAAGTCTAAAGACTTGCATCCATCCACTGAAATAGTTACGAGGGGCCTCCGTGAAGGAAACCTTTTCGTTCCCTCACTCGACAAAGCCTCAATACCCGAAACAGCCGACCGGTGGCCACACGGAGCCCTTCCCCACGGTTCCCACTTCCTAGCTGGGTGGAAATACTCGGTTTGGGGTATCGCATTGGTGGCGTGACCATTCAGATCACGACTGGAAACCAACGATTACCACATATTACCACTGAAAGAAGCAGAAGGAAGCTAGCATCTTTCCTGCAAACGGCGAGCCTTCCGAGCTTTGAAGGTTGGGGCACAGGGTTCAGGCTTAAGGGTTTTCGGTGATGGCGTGCTCAGGCAAGAAACCCCCCCCTCTCAGCCCTAGACATGCTATGCCCGAAATTGGAGGTAGGCTACCCACTACTCCGGCGATATTCGGTTGATACATCCGAGAATATCTATAGACTGCGTTCACTACTCCGTTTCTGTGGCGTCTACAAGGTAGAGGAATAAGCATGGAATACTAAATGAAATTCTCATAAAGCCCATAGAGCCGCCAAAAAGGGTTTAAACAGTCCAAAATCGTCCCCAAGCCCCAAACAGTCGAAATGCACTCTACAGTAATCGCTGTCTCCACCAAACCCCAAACCCTAAACCCTAAACCCTTACTAAACCCTATGTCGGACCAGAGGTCTGTATTGGCAGTTCCTGCGCAGTCGCAGCGGTTGGCAGAGTTTGCGAACCTTTCTTTGGGGAGCCTCGGTTGCCAAAGGGGCCCGAAAGGGCTTCCTTCTCAGGACTCCTTCTTAGAGTTTCTTTAAAAGGTTCCTTGTTATGATTTTCCCTCTTATTACTTACAGTTTCTTCATATGAACTCCTCATTATTGTGTTTTCTTTATGTAGGTCCTTTGAAAGTTGCATCGCTGTCATGCTTTAAGGGGGTGTTTAGGGTAGAGTTGAAACGCTGAGGCCAGCTTTCGACAAGCCCTCAGCCCTCAACTCTAAACACTGGGCACACAAATCACAGCTCAAGAATACGCTAAGCTCCCTGAACCCGAAACCCCAAACCCTAAACCCAAGCCATTTTGGCTCAAGTCGCTGTCCTTGTCAGGCAGCGGGATGGACCCTGGGTTTAATTTGTCAGACCCCTCCAATTAGTACTATTTCCTTACAACTCCCGAACCCTTCGACCCAGCTGAAGCCATGACGGAACACCGCTCTGCCAGAGAGCGCAGCCGCTCCAGAGAACCGCGACGAGAACCTGAGGAGCTGACCCACCAACCAATGGCACAACCACTACAGCCGTTGCCTGAGCAGGCGGTTGAAGACATGGTGGCCAGTGCCTCTCATGCTGGTGAGGGAAATAGGTGAGTGCATTGAGGTACTGAACCACTACAAACCTAGGGATGGGGCTTGGACGGCAGCAGTGCTCAGGGAAGTTTTGCGTGACTGTGTTGACGCGCTGCAGAGGGTGCAATCCTTCCTGGATGAGTCGATCACGAGAGTAACCAGAGTTCCCCCGGACGATGAGAGGAGGGAGCGCTGATGCAGACGGTTCGGAAGGTGCCTCAGGCATGCAGCCAACTCGCGCAACATAGGATGGAGATGGCGTGGCTTGAACCGGACACGCTACCTCCCCAAGCGCAGCAAAACGAAGCAGGACCGCCACCGTGGAGGACGCATCGAGAGTAAACTGTTCCTGGTTTGGACAGCGACCTGACACCGCTGCTGGGCTTCAGTGCAGGCGACACTTACCGGGGGCAAGGTGACAACGGCATTTTGCCCTTAATGAAGCTTCATGAGTGGAATTCTTTCTGCATCACTTTCCTGAAGAACTTCATGAGGAATGTGACCACTGGAGGCATGGAGACTACTTTGCAATCTGAGTTTGGGAATTTATTGCTCGATTTGGTGCCGTGGAGCTGTGAACTGCAAGCATTCATGAATTCACGAATTTGTGAATTCATAGCAAAACTTCGTGACGGTGGAGAAACGAGTGCATCCATGTCACAGGCTCGGCAAGCTGAATTTGGGAGCTTCACTCAAGCCAGGAGCCTTTGTGCCGTGGACTGCAAGCAAGCCTCCGAATTCAGGAATTCATGAATTCACAACAGAACTTTGCGAGGAAGGAGAGACCGTGAGAACAGGTGGCCTCGAGCAATAGTTATACTTTTGAAACAGCAGGCAATGTCCTGAACCTAGGAACCGTGCCGATCACAGCTGTGTTGATACGCATGCTTTTGACTGATTAACTGGTTTGTTGGAGTCTGTTTTTGCACAACTGGTGATGGGCAAAGAGTTCGCCTAGTGGAGATACGATGGACTATGTGGAGCCTTGCCAGCCTCGTGCGAGTGTGAGCGTCGAAACCCAAATCCTTGAGGACTTGGGTCTTGATCCGAAGACTCAGAAAGCGCTTCGTACTTGGGCTACTTGGGAAAGGTGTCGTAATTGAGGTTGTCCTTGCAACCTTGCTTATGGTGCAAGCCACTCATGACTAATCCTTCTTCTCCCAATAATTTGAAAAAAGAGGGCTTATGTATGGCCTACACGAACCTGCCCCTCTAAACCTTAGCCCTCTTCTCCCAATAATTTGAAAAAGAGGGCTTATGAATCACGGGCTTTCATGAACCTGCTCCTCTGAACCTTAGCCCTGCGCCTCAAGGCCTCAAAGGTTTCAAAAGCCCAAATCCTAAATCCCTTAAACACACCACGTTCAAGCCCTAAACCCCTAAACCCTACACCCTGACCGCTAAACCCTAAATTCAAAGGAGGCTATGGCTTGAGCTGGACCTCTGCAGTGCTTTTAGGCCGGCTAAAGCTGTGTTTTTAGTTTGGGTTTCCCGTCAGGGATCCTTTTAAGGGCTCCTTTAAAGGGCTCCGTTAAAGGGATCCTTATAGGGCTCCTTTGAGGGTTCCGTTAAAGGCTCCTTTACGTGTTCTATTTGGGTTTCAGAAAGCGCCTTGGGAAAGCAGGGTTTATGCATGGGGCTGGCATTGTGCTGGATGTAAGTTGGCTACCTTGGGTTATGGTTGAACTTAATTTTGTCCCTGGATGGATGCCTTACCCTAGCACAAGATGCCAAGCAATGTAGAACAGGCAAAGTGATCCCCCATCTCGTTCCTAAGTGCCTCATGAATGGAGGCAGTTCCTTCACGCGCCCCAGAATTAACCCTTAAACCGTAAAGCACTCAGCCGAGTATTGCCCGCAGAACGGCACACATCATCCTTAAGTCAATGCAAAGTTGGGCAATCTTTAGTTCAAGCCGTGGTCTCCAAATGAGCCGACGTCTAGTGCCGAAGTCGTTGCAAGACGTGCGGGGTTTAGGGACTCCCCTGAGCAACCCTGAGGTCCAGGTGTGAGTCTACAATACAGAGGTTTTGCCCACTTCTACTGTAACTGCGCTCCCAGTTTACTGCGGGAGGTTTTGGGACTATTTCTGACAATTCTTAGTTACTCAATGTTCACGCCTCTGTACTACAGTATTGGGTCTTCCCCCCTCTGGAGCAAGAGGCTTGCCACTTCTACAAGAGTCCTGGCTGCGGGCAGCTTGACTGCAGGGCCGTCAGAGCCTTTATCCGAGAAGCCCAAAGATCAAGAAACACCAGCACCTGCAGCTCCACAAGCGTTATCTCCCCAACAGACTTATCATAATTGCGGTTGATGATATAGACCCTGCATTACCCATAATAAGGAATATACCATTATTCCCTTAGTTTAGGGTCATTAAGGTAATGCAGGATATATATAATCAACAGTATCACTACTATGAGCCAACTATCTTCGAATCTGAAAGCCTCCACTCCCGGGAGTCCCAGCAGTTTGTGGGTTGGAGGGGTTTTGAATTTTGGGGTTTAGGGTTTGGGGTTTAGGGGGGTTTAGGGTTTAGGGTGAGTCGAGACCCCGGGTTAGCGAGGTCTTCTAGGAAGTTTCCCTGCGCCCCTAAATCTCGCGGTTTCTGAGTTTTTGCGTAACATGATAAGGAAGCCCAAAACCCTATTTTAATTATTACCCCTCCATAGTAGTTCTTTTTGTGAATTACATTATAGGATTCAAAACATGAACCCCAAAAAGGAACTACTTTGGAGCCTCTAGGTAAGGCCCCTATAGTACATTAAAGTACATTACCGGGCCGAGGAGCCATGCAGGCATAAACCATTGAAGCGACCCAAGCTCGCAATACTGCGAGCAGGTCCCTGGGCGGCAGAAACCAACCCTTAAGCCTTAAACCCTCAACCCTCAATCGAAGCCTCATATCCTAAGCTTGCACGACAAAATCTCGAAACCCTGAAGATCTAATCCATAAACCTGCGCTCATCCGGAACCGTCAAGTAACCACGAAGCCATGCACCCTTAAACCCGCATCCCCAGCGCTAACTTAAAGCTACACTCCGAAGCAGTAGAACATTACAGGAGGATTAAAGAAGCCCGTAGAGCAACCTAAACCCTACGCTTGGCAACTAAGGCCTCAGTGATGGCAGATCGCGCCGGACTGTTGGATCAATGAAGCAACAAAGTTTGCGGTTGGGGCTGATAGGGATCGAGGGGTTTCGCCGGACTTAGGCTATGTAACTACAGGGCCTCTGGGATTAGGGGTGAGGGGCTTAATGGGTTAGTGTTTCGGGTACTCCAGGGGCCTTAGCAATTACCTATACTATTCTTTTGGGTTCCTTAATATAATGATAGTATAATGGGCCCCAAAACCTTATTCTAATTATTAAGGCCCCTAAGCTCTTGAAGCCAGGTTTCCTCCAGTCTCCCTGGGTTAAGGGCTTACGGATGATAGGATGTAGTTCAGTATTATAGGGTTTATGGTTTAGGTGTTTAGGATTTAGGGTTTAGGATGTAAATTCACGATTTCTGACTAGCTGCCGGAGAAAATTCATTAAAGATGGTCAGTTGAGTAAAGCCTCAAAAGCCCTCGAGCAAAGCGCGGCCCTCTGAAGCGAGACGGATGGAAGATTCCAGCCTGGAGTCGTAACATGTGAAGATCTAGAGCCCTTAGTTTTCGAGTTGGATCTAGAAGGTTTGATTTAGGATCATGGGTTTAGGTTTTCGGATTCAGGGGTTTGGTCGTAGGACTTATCAGGGTTTGGATTTAGGTTTTGGGGTACTTGCCTGTTTGGTGTCAGATATTGGGCTTGGAAATTCAAGGCCTTTGTTTCACCCGAAGCCGCAGCACCCAAAACTGACTCCAGAGTGCCCTACAGCTTGCCTGCGAGCCCTCAGTTCCACATCGGTTCCACCCGCTGGGAAAACATACTGCGTCTCGGAAGCCCAGTTACCTACATAATAGGATGTTGCTGCCCATACACAGGGCATAGTACAGTAAGTCGTGAAATGGTGAATGCGGTGCCACTGGTAGTATTCGGAATATGAACGCGCTCTACATTTGTCGACTCGCAAAACTCATAACTACCCGAAGCCCCAATTTTTTCCAAACCTTGGGAGGTCGACACCAAAGCCTACTATGGAAGCCTGACTAGTTAGTCATAACGCCCCAAGGGTTAAAGGTTTAAGGTCAGAAAAATGTCCCCTTAGAGTCTCTATATAGTTGTAGTAGAATACTCGGCAAATCTTGCTTTCGATCATGAAGGCCTCTGTATTCAGAAGATTTCGGAAGCCTTGCATCATGTGAGCCAACAGAAGGGAAGCTGCCCCGGCTAACTTCCCAGCCCAACGCCGTAACGACTCCTTGCCCAGAAGAGCCCCCCCTTCAAACGCCTTTTGTATGGGTTTATGTAGCTCTCTAGACGGCTTTGATCGGATTTGACCGGATTTGACATTTATTCAAGATCCTTGAGCATAGTTTAAGCTAGATTGTTTCTCTCGGGGTACGTAGTTGCCCCTACAAAGCATGTCGGTCTACCTGGGGAATAGTTTGGAATTTGAGGTGCAGTTGTGTCGAGTTCTTGTTGTTTCTTTTCTTCGGATGCTGGCGTTGTTTTGTTTGGATGCGTTCCGCCTGTGTTGAGCACCCGACTCAGAGTTCGGGTCTCAAGGTGGGGAGGCTGCTCACTTCCCTAGGTTCCTGAGTAGTACCCTTTTGCCCTTTTCAATTTGGGATCTCCTTATGAAAACAGAATCGTGGCAAAAAGGGTACAATTATTATAATGGGGCTACTCAGGAACCTAGTTCCTAATGACAACTCATACTTAAGACCCCAGACGATCCGGTCATCTCTGACCTCGGGGCAGTGTTATGGGTAGTCTGAGGCTTCAGGGATTCTATAGGGCCTAAACGGGCTTAGGCCAGGCATCTACGCAGCAAGCGGCAAGCAGCAAACGACAAGACAACTTAGTTTGAATTCTGCGCACGTTGAGGGCTGTCGCTGTTAAGATGCCTCGACTACATCTCTTTCATGGTCTGACACTAAATGAAAATTTTTGAGCAACAGCAACCACCAGAACGACAACCACAACCGACATTTCAAAACTCCCCAAGAGCAAACCCGTATGCGTCGGGAGGTGGACAGATTTGACGGCCTCAACGTGCAGGCGGCAGGGCTTCCTTGTCCCCGGTGAGTCTTTGAGTTGTGGGGGCATGGTTAGGGTGTATGTAGGTTTCGGGATAATTGGAGTTTGGGATCAGGGCAGGGTTACGTTTGCTGTTACTTGACGAGGGTTTGTCGTGTCGCCGTCTGAGTTCAAGGCCATGTGCGTGTTTTGCAAAGAACTTCAATGCTCCCTTGACAGCCTCCAGCTAGACTTTTGCAACTCCACGTCTTCCTGGTGCCTTGTGTCCTTGGCGCCACAAACACGTTTTCATTCCTGCACTCTGTCCCGTTGCTGATGTTGAGTTCACCCGTCTGTTTGAAGGTTGAGGTTTCACAGGTTTGCGGGTTGGGTCAACCTTCTGAAGGGGTTTGGTGTGAGATGTGCCGAGGTGTTCACGTTGCTGGTAAAACTTCGCAGCTGGAGCCTTTATTGTGGTTTTCAGGTGCTGACTTGATGCAACCCCCAAATCCCTTGCTCCCCGCCTTTTGACAACGAAGCTCTAGCTGTGCTTGCATGTTTCTCAACACAACTCATGAACCTTCAAATGCAAACAGAGAGACACACATGCACGTGGTACAGGCAAGATTTAGCTTTGTTCACATAACTAAAGTGCAAAGGAGGCGAAGCAAACAACACGGGCTCTTTTGTCGCTTCTATGTTAGTTCGGCAGAGCACAATGGGGCTGAAATATATGTTTCCTGGAGTGTGGGTTTCTTTGCACAGAGAAGAGTTACCTAAGCCCCAAAAGGTAGGTAAAATAAGGGCCCAACTCCTATAAAAGGCTATTATTCTACATGCTGTTGTTGGGGTTCGTATAATAGTAGTAATATGAACTACTAATGATACGAACAATACTCATAACAGTAATACTATTAAGTACACGCTTTCGCTGGCATTTCCATGAGCAGCTCCACAGCGCTTGCAGCTTTTGCGCCTTTGGAGGCGCCAAGTCGGGCAGAGCCGAAGCCAGAGCCACTTAAGGGCTTAATATGGGGGCCTTCATAATTGCCTAGACTATGTTGGGGGCTCCTTTGAAGGGTACCTTAAAGGGCTTTATAATGGTCTGTAGTAGGGTTCTATAATATAGGGGCCTCAATTATAATTACCTAGGCTACGTTTTCCTTAGTATAATTCTAGTATAGTGGGCCACAAAACCCTATTCTAATTATTAAGGCCCCTATATTAGCTTGTTAGGGCACTAGGGGTTTCGCGGCTGGGCTGGGACTGGGGCTGATCAGCTGAAGAGGGTGTACATTGGGTCATTCCCCCTCCCAGTAACTTTCCTTAAAGGGGCCTTATTAAGGGGGCTATTATAACTCCTATTACCCATTGTTGTGGTAACGTTACTGTAAGGGGGAATGACCCCAGGTATACAGTATGAGGATCCTGCAGTGAACTGCACTCTACAGTGGTTTTCAGTGAATAGGAAAGGATTTCGACTGAGAACCGTCTTGACACACCACCCTAAGCCCTTGCATCAAAGACCCCAAGACGCGATGGACCCTAAACCCCCCGACAGAACAAGCCTTCTGACGTACTTGCCGCCCAGGTGCTTTGAGCTTCGGTGCTGCAATCGGGGCCGCTCGATGCACGGTTTTGTTGAGTATACCATGTGGCAGGGCAGCAAAGGGAATGGACGATTTTGTCCATGAGTTTTGTCTTCATCGTCATAGAAGACTGAATATGTTTTTTAATATTGTTCCCTGGGACTCGAAGTACCAACAAAACCCTATTCCAAGTACGGGGGCCCCTATATTAAACGCATATTCCGGCCTCCAGCCCTGCAGGCACAAAAGTTCCCCTGAAAAGCACAGCCGGCTATCCAAAATCTACGGCAACCCAAGCTTTACTGCTTCACTCTTCGAGCATCGCAAGTCAAACCCAGACGAAGAGCAGCCCTTGCCAAGATCAAGGATGTCCAGCCTACACCCTCGATCCCCATCGCTAGAAAGATGTCTTGCACGCATTTAGATGTTCTGTACGAGCCGGCAAAGACAAGGAACTCTGATTGGATTGATTCAGGCTGACGGGCTTTTGACATGCTTTTGTTTATGGAGTTTTGGCAGTATGGAGGCAATCGGGAGTGGCGGCACTGTTCCCTGTGACCCCTAGAACGCCTTGGCAGACTCACCTACTTTTTGGGTTCGGATTCCGTGGGCCTCCTTGATCGATACATGCTCCTTTATGTGAAAGTCTGGACACATGATCCGCCTCGCTTATTTCACAAGAACACCCACCAACACCGTACACCACATCTTCTGTGCTATCTTGCCGATCATGCTGGGTCATGGCTCAAAAGAAATCTTGGCACGCAACATCTTTTTTGGGCAGGTTTGGCCGGCCCCTGTAGAGCGTGCAGCATGCCATCCGCAATGAAGTCCGCCTTGGTGTTCCTTGCTTTGCTTCTTGCTCCAGGCGCAGCTATCACCACCCGAACGGATGGTGGGAACGGTGGGAACCCTATCCGCAAGGTGATCACCATGATGGAGAAGATGTCTGAGAAGATCGAATCTGAGGCCGAGAAAGAGTCCGATCTCTACGACAAGTTCGACTGTTACTGCAAGGGCACCATCAAGGAGCTGGAGGAGAACATCATGCAGGCGGAGACCAACCCCATTTCTCTGGCCGACATCGAGAAGAAGGAGGCTGAGATTGTCGCACTGGAGCAGGATGTTCAGAAGCTCAAGGACGATCGCATCGCAGAGGAGGAGTCGCTTAAGGCTGCCACCTCGCAGCGTGGAAAGGAGCACGAACATTATGTGGACGAAGTGACTGAGGATGCTTGGCTAGTTGTGGTTCCTTGTTTGCGACCGCTCTGTACAGTATATACAGTTCACATACGCTGAATAGTAGTTGTCTAGGTCCCAACACCCTCTCTCCAGAGTTTTTGGGTAACTCGAATCCTACGGTCTAGGATTTTGCACATTTGGGTCGGGTTGCAGTCTAAAGAGTCACAGACATCCAGCTTGAAAGGGTTTACAAGAAGGAAGCTCTAGCAGACCCTTCCTATAGAAAAGGTGGCGATGACTACGGAAACCCACACAGGGCTCATAAGCCTCGACACAAACCCAAACCACCAAATAAAAAATGGAAAGGAGGCCCTTGACGCCCTAAATCCTAGACACTACCGAAACAAGCAATCATGCACATAGCACAAAGTCCTAATACAAACCCTGTAAACCTTACACCCTACACCTCAAACCCCAAGCAGTTAAAACCCTTCAAAAAACCCTATAAACCCTCAACCCTGATTACCCCACCCCATTGCCCCCTCGCCCAGAAAAAAGCTTCAGGAGACAGAGGTCGTTCAGAGCGTCGACACCGCCACGGCGGCCCTGAGCGGACCCCCAGAGATGGCTTCGGCGTTCCTTCAAAAGGCTGAGGGGAAGAACTGTCTTTGGGGTTTTGGGGTGGCTTATGCCTTTTTGTTAAATCAGGATTTCCATGGGTGCTGTGTCAGGGCTTTGCAAAAGGATTATGGTTAACTGCGATTTTCTGGGTGTGCTTATAGATCTAAGATAAGGGAAAGACACGGCATTGGGTTTTAGTTTATTGCTTCCCATCAAAAGCTCGCAACAAAAGCCCGAAGCCTTAAACTCTCTCCACCGAAATCCTTGTCAATCAAGACCCACATGATCATGTCTGCCAGCACCCTTATAATATTATAGAACCGTCTTAAGGCCTTATGTCCTGCCCTCGTCAAGCCCGTATTGTGCTGGTAGAACCATTTTCAAAGGCTTCACTGCCCTCATAGAACCCTGGCAGAAAGAAAAACTGGGTTCTTGTTAAGGGATTTAATTTCAGGTACCATGATGAGGAAACCGTTTTATTTGCTATATATCCCTATTATAGTAACTTAGATTAAATCCCTTACAACAAGAACCCAGAAAATGCCTTCCCTGAAGGCCAAAGGATCCAAGTCCGTCTCGAAAATGCTGCGCGCCGTGGAGCGTGCCAGCCGCGTCGATACGGAGGCGAAGCAGAAGGCCCCATTGCCTCGGGTTAATAAGGTTTACCCGTAGGCTCCATAGTAGTTCCTTTTGGGGATTACATCAATTATAGGGTTCTAAACATGAACCCCAACAAGGACCTACTTCGGAGCCTCTAGGTCTCTAGGTATAGCCGCTCGTTGAGGGCTTTCGAACTTCGCTGTCGATTGTTTGATTTTGTTGGATAACGTGTCTGCCGAATCCACGGGCTGTGGATGTCACATGTTTTGGCTTTGGAAGTGTTGCACTGCAGCATTCGGTGGGTCAGGGTGGGTACGGTTGAAGGTTTTACGTTTTCGGTCCGCAGTCTGCAGAGTGTGGGGCTTCAGGTTGTGGCCTCAAGGGCTCATGTCTTGAAGCCCCACCACAGATTGTAAACTTGTCTACAACGCACTGTCCGGGTGAGAGCATGCCCAAACCAATCCAATAGGTCATCGATCTGTAACCTTGGAGCAGATCTTGTCTACCCTATGGTTGGTTGTCAAAATTATGGTCCCTTTTTGGGTCCCTATTATAATACAGCACCTATTATTTAGGGTACCCAAAAAGGGACCATAATTTTGACAACTACCCCTATAATAGTCATCGGGGGGTAAACTTTAATTCTCTTGTTGGGCATGTAAAGTCCCTGAATCGCTAAGCAAAGCCTTGCCTCAAGATCTAGTCCAAGTATCAGGTCCAACATGCAAGGAGGCAAAGGCCAAAAGTTCAACCCAAAGCCGCAACGCCTGAGACCCCAGCGGCCCAAAGAAGGAACCAACTCTGCAACCTTTGAGGGCAAGCTCCGAGCCCCTTGAGCCGGAGGTGACGGCTTTTCTCAGTGGCCAGAGCAACGCTGCAGATCCCGGCTATGTCGTGGGAATGCTCTCCGAAATCAAGGACACGGCCGTGGAAGACATCAAGGTGGGATTCAGCTTGTAGGATTTAGGATGTAGTTTGAGGGTCTCGAGGGTTGTGGGATTATCCGGTAGGGCTTGGTAGTTGCAGGTTTCAAAGGGCTTCATTCATGGGCTGTCCTATTCTTAATTTTTGAGTGGACTCGTTTTCGGAGGTGCTTAGCCTTGGGTTCTATATCCGAGGATTAACTTGAACCCTAAACCCTAAACCCTTATAAAACTCTCGCGCCCTCTCGCAAGAAGCTCACAGGCGGAAAACGAGACCGAGAACACGTCAGTGGAAGCTTACGGAGAGGTGAAGACGGCCAAGAAGCCTCTAGGCTCTTAATACAGGGGCCTTAATAATTACCTATATTTGTTTGGGCATTCCTTCTCATGATTATGGTGTGATGGGATCCAAAACCTTGTTCCAATTATTGAGGCCCCTAGAGTACGTGCTTTGGGTTTAAGGAGTTGAAGGCTTCTTCAAGGGTTTTTGGGGGTTTGCAGGGGCTTGAGGCGTTCGGCGGTTTCTCGGCTTACCGGACCCGCCGGAACCTATCTTACAGAGTTTACAGTAGCCTATAGCTCTGCTTGCATGAGCTGTATACCGAAGAGTTTTTAAAGCGTAAGCTGTAGGACGTAAGTCTTCTTGGATGTCTTGAAGCTGCTATGCCGCCATGCATATTGTTGCAAATATGCTCTTCAACCAATGAAAGCCGAGCTGAGGACCGAAATCTCATCCCTCCTGAACCAGTTCGAGAGGAAGATGAAGGAGCCGTAGAAGAAGAAGGGTTTGGGGGTTAGGGTTTATAGGGTTCAGGAGGGGAGGGGAGGGG
>BGNK01000709.1:144803-210293 GCA_003297005.1 Symbiodinium sp. clade A Y106
GGGGGGGGGGGAGGTTCTAGGATTTCATGGTTTAGGGGTGAGGGCACATCAACTACCGACTTCTCAGTCCGGGACGAACAAAGAGGGAATGAACTTACGTAGACTAAGAGTTCATAAAACCCTCATCGATGCGAAAGCCCGGAGAACATCGGTGAGATGAAGCTGGAAGTCGTTAACATGAAGCATGAGCTGGGCGAGATGGGCGAGTCCATCGAGGATGACAAGAAGATGTTGGCAGAGCTGATGCTTGCATCTGAACTCTCCATGTTTTTTCTACATGCACGGGGTGTGCGGCTTGAGAGGTTGGGGGTTTTAGGCTTTAGGATCTCGCTGTATACTTATACTTAGGTACCCCATGTAAGTTTTGAGGCTCGATTAGAAGAGCCTTTAAAGCCCTGACGCTCTGATAGGTACTCCCAGGTCTTAAAACCCCAAAGCCCTAAACCCCAAACCCTCAATATCCCCAAAGGCCCAAAGCCCTACCTGGACCCCAGATAACCTACCTTTTTAGGGTTCTCTTCATATAAGTCCTTAAAAAGGTAGAACCTAAAGCCCTAAGACCACCAAAGCCCTAGACCAAAAAAAACCGAAACTCCCCCCCAAAACGCCAGACCCCAAACCGTGAATTCCCCCAAAGTCCTAAACCCTAATTTAAACCCTGGGCCTTAGTAAGTATGTTAGAAGTAGGGTTATAAGTACCCTAAATGGAGTTACCCCAATTATTACCCTACTTATAACCTACTCACTAAGTCCCTTAGCGCTCCGACTACCTAAGGAAGAAGAGCTGCAGCAAGAAGGCCTCCGACTGGGAAGCACGAAAGGCCGCCCGAGCTGAGGAGCAGCTGGCTCTCAAGGATACCATCAAGATCCTTGGGCTTTAATGTTCAGGGTTTGGGTTTTCGGGTTCTTATAGTTCTGCAAGGGTTTAGGATTTTTGCCCTCAAGATCCTTGGGCTCTCCTATGTTTGTTTTAAGTTTTAGGGGCCATGGTTCAGGGCCTAGAGCTCATCGGCAGGGTCCGGGTTCAAAACCGGGCTTCGAGTCTGGTTGAGATGCTTAGGCTTCTGGGTTTAGGCTTCAGGGCTCTACTATTGTAAGTAGGGGGTTCCGGTTTCAATATCCTTGCGGTTCGATATTTCTCTAAGGTCTTGGGCTTCCATAACGGGGGTGAGGGCGAGGGCTCCGGTTTCTACAGGTGTTTAGGGTTGGGGCAACATGATGACAGTCTGTGATAGTGCGTGTCGTCTCACTTCCGAGCATATCCCAAGCTCGCTTCTCAACAAAAAGGGTTTTGCCATCAAGATGCATCTTTAAAGGTTGTGGTTTTAGTTTAGGGGTCAGGGCTTATGGAAGTACCATCAAATCAAGCCCGAAATCCTGAGCCGAAAATCTCAAATCTGATATTCTCACCCCTACAACCCTCAACCCCTCAAACCCCGACTCCTAAATCCCCGAAGCGGAAGAATGAGGATTCTCAACGACGACAAGTCCCTGGACCTTTTCAGGAGCTGATCCAGGGCTTCAGGGCTTTGGGCTGAAGGTTAAGGGCTTAGGGTGTTGAGGGCTTTTTTCTGTGGGGTGGGCAGTCGCTTGTTGTGTCTGTGGCTCTGAAGTTTAGCCTGCACCCCACTTGAGCCCTGCCTCGCGGTGCGCGTGATCCTTTAAAAATTTCCCAGGGTTCTGGGACTCTCCGACTCCTTTGACCTACGCTCTGGGGTCAAGGGTTCAGGATTCTGCTTGTTTAGGGTTTAGGGTTTAGGGGTTTAGGGGTTTAGGGTTTAGGGTTCAGGGGTTTAGGGGTTTAGGGTTTAGGGTTGCCCGGAGAGGTCTGCAGGTTCTGTAAGGCCTGCAATGGCTGCTTTCGCACACCCCGAAAAGCCCCAAGTCGTTCTTATTCTTCTCAGCCAGGAACCCTGCAATCCCACAACAGAACAGTCCCTCGCAAAGAACGTCCGGAAATCTCACCATTTGGGAGTTTCCGAGAATAGGGGATCCTAATATAGCACCCTAAATAGTAGGATCCTCAAAATAAGGTACCCCTATTTTCGGAAACTACCATTTCTTGTATTGTCAGGAGCCGCAGCGCTGCTTTGATCCAATTGGCGAGAAGTCGCGCCGTGACGCGCTGAGCTCCATCTCCGCGGCCAAGGAGAGCCTCGTCTCTTCTTATGGGGATTGTATCAAAGGGGGCCTTTAAGGCTGTATGCCGTTACTACAAGGGTGACTATGAGGTCCTAGGAGGGGATATGAGAGCTCATTAGGGTTTGGGGTGACCGCACCTCCAGCCCCAGGCATGCCCAAAGCATGCTAATAGTCGTAGTAATACTACGTAATACTAATAGTAATGATAATTCTATAATAAGGGTAATAGTAGTAGTACTACTAAGAGTAATTATAGTAGTACTATGAGTAATTATAGTACTAGTCTGCACACCGAGGAAAGATGCGGGGTCACACCCTGAGCTGAATTTCCTGGCCCTGGCCCTCTCTGGCAAGAAGGCAGTCTGCAAGGTTCCTAGGTACTGTTATGGGGAATTCTTCCCCAAATAGTAATAGTAATTCCAAATTATAACATTATAGAAACCCTACATTCTACTAGTCCTGGGGATCCCAAAATCTACCGTTTAGGGGGTTAGACCCTACTATTTTGTAGGGTTTGGGGTCACAGGGTGCATTTTAGGGTCGGTGTCCGTGGGTGTTTTTTGTTTTTTTTAAAGATGGTGCGCGGTTACTTAAACTTCAAACCCGAAACCCAACAAGCCAAAACCAAAAATGTGGTTCAGAGCTTTGCCCGGCATCATTTCCATTCTTTCTTCTTACCAGTTCAGACGGTTTATGCTTTCGCTGTCCGTCACATTTGTTTGTACAGAGCTTGTTTTGCTTTAAGTTAGTAGGAGCATTCGGCATACGCTGCCTTGCGCAGAGATCCTCGCTGAGAAGGCAAGCAACACGCTATGTATATTGTAAGGTTGGTATTCTGAAGAAGCACTACGTGTTCAAGAAATCCAGAGGTTCGGATGACAGAAACGAGGAGTCGAAACTCGATTCGAAGAAGGCGTCTCAGGAAACGCCTTTCCCGTCACACAACATGCAGCGGGATATGGTTAGAAAAATGAAAATCGCTTTCTTGTACATTCAACAGCACATGTTGTTTCCATCAATGCCTCGGTATCAGTTGGCAGAGCTTCAGGCTTTAAGTCCCTGAGCACCTGAGCGTTGGTGTCTAGACTGCAAGGTTTCTGGTAGAGGAGCGATAGCGGAGTCTTTGCGACTCCGGCTCAGTTTCTTCTAGCATGCCCTCGTTCTTGGTCAGGCGGATTTCAGCAAAGTCGTGGACAAGATCGACGGCATGGTCGAGCTTTTGGCCAACGAGTCTTCTGACGATGCCTCCAAGCAGGCCTACTGCAAGAAGGAGTTCCGCGAAGTAACCGCAAAGTCCAAGTCTCTGGATTCCAAGATCAAATCGCTGACTGCCAGCGTGAAGGAGTGGGGAGACGGGTTAGCTTGGGACGAAGCCTAAAGACCCTGAGGCCGTAAACCCTCGCCCAAACCGATGTAAGCCCACAAACAACTCGGCCTCGAACTCGAGTCTATGATTGTAATTTGTGCGGCAACCCTTCAAGCTGTCGACTTGAAAGCGATTCAATGTGCGACCAGAAAACCTACATGTAGTATATGTATAGATATATATACACACACACGCACAGACTCGTGTAAACCTCTAGTCTATTCACCTCGTAGATTCGTAGATTTGATGTCGGAGTCACCCATTCACGAGAAAACAAGCAATTTAACACACACACACACACAACACAAACACACACACACACACAAGCACACAAGCACACGCGCACACACACACAGAGAGAGACACACATATATACACACACACCAACACTAACACGACAGCAGGAGAAGAAGTCCGCCATTGCGAAGCTCGCCGGTGACATTACTTCCCTGCAGGCAAAGTAGGTGTTTTTCTGTGGGTTTAGCTCCCAGCCAGAATCAGCGGCCCATGTACGACGAAGTGACATGAAACGTTTCGAAATACCGTTGCTGCACAGTGTTGGGTTGCCGTGTCTTTTTCCGTCCAAAGGTACAAGTATCCAGTACATATTTCTAAGTTCTTCCAAAAATCTACTGTTTTAAATTATTAGGCTATTTGGACCCTGAGGCTCACTGCAATGCCATCCCGAAGCCAAACTAGACACCGAAACTATAGGAACAATGCCAGGGTTCTACAGAAACTACAAAAGAAAGCCCTTCTACACCTGCTCTGGAAAGGTCTCTGCGCATCGAGCACAATGCCAAAATAAGAACGGCAGAGCTCCCACAACCTCTGCACTAGAAACTTATAGAGTGTAAGTCCCTATCCACTTTAAACAAACCCCAAGCCCGACAACCATTGTGTGAAGTTTTGCGGTGAATAGTCTATGGTACAGCAGTTGACAATTGTTGCAATCCTCTCATCGGTTTGACAATCATGGGTGTCCCCTGAGTGTCAAATCCTCTACAGAAGCCTGCACCGGCAAGTATTCGCAGGAGGGAGTCAAGTCTTTGGACGAGTCCGTGGCAAAGGCTGGGGAGAACAGGAAGGCTGAGCACATCGAGCGCCTTGGACATACCGGCTTCCCAAGAAACCCATTGTAGCGTGCGTGTATGTACGTATGTATGCATGTGTAATTATATAGATATATATGTGTATATATATATATATGTATGTGTAGACGTATGTGTGTGTTTGTGTTTTTGCCTGTTTCTTCCTTCGGTCTCCGACATGTTTCGCTTACCTTCCAACACGGCTTTCCGCAGCGCTCAGGCCTTGACCCGCACAGTCCAGGATGCCTTTAAAACCATGAAGCCCTGCTCGGGTTCTGGCTTTAGGATTTCGGGTCTTGAGGGTTGTTAAAGTTCCTGTTAGGACCGGCAGGCTGTGTTATGGGGAAGGAAGTCTTGCCCAGTCCTTGTTCGCAACAGATTGGTTGAGCTTGGTCAACATGGTTTCATGATGGACGCGTTTCGGCAAAAGGTCCCTGAGTTTTGCTTGTAGGATGATCTCTATTGGACTCCCTTTTGTGATCATGTGTCTTACGACTCCTCGTAGCGGGCAGCCCTAGGCCAAGAACTAGAGGCTTCTACACGATGATACGAGACAAGTTAGTTCCGTTGAAGGGCTTTGCGTAAACCCTGAACTCTAAGCAAGTAAACAACTGCACTGCGGGCTCGTCCTAGGTAGGTGGGAGTTTTCCAAGTGGGTGGTCGTCAAAATTAGGGTCCCTTTTTGGGTACCCTAAATAATAGGTGCCGTATTATAATAAGGACCCAAAAAGGGACCATAATTTTGACAACGACCCAAGTAAACAATGAGACCCTGAACCCGAGGTACCAGGAGAGCATGTCCTCGAATTCGGCCTCCTTGGACTTGCTGACGCTCGCCCGAGATCGCATGAACAAGGTCTACAACCCCACGATGGTGACCGAGACGACCACCAAGAGCCCCTATGAGCCTTAGCCCTCAAGATTCAGGCTGTTTTTTTTTTTGGGGGGGGGGGGGCAATTGGGAGGTCGTAATTGATGAGGTGAGGGTTGATGCATGGTGCGCCTTCCACAAGTGTGCAACCAAGGCGCTCTCTTTCTTCCAAATGACCTCAACGAAAGTCCAGCAGCCTCCTCCTACTTTCGAGGGCGCCTACGAAAAGAAGGGCGAGGAGAGTCGGGGGGTTCTCAAAATCAGGGGTTCCTCTGCTTGGGGCTTTAAGGATTTCTTGTTTGGCCGAGGATGCTGATAAATCTTGGGTTTGTATGCTCGGTCCCATTGCAGCTTTCAGGTAGGCCCTTGAGTGCTGGTTGTTGTCAGGTTCTGGATGTGGGGATGTGAGGCTTTCTACGAGTGCACACTTGAAGAAAAAGATGTTCTTGAGCTTCCGCTTGAGTCGTCCTACCCAAACCCTGAGAGGAAAGCAACGGCGTGTTGAAGATGATCGACACGCTGTCCAGCGACATCGAGAAGGAGATGGCCGTCGCCAAGACTGAGGAAGAGGATGCTCAGGAGGACTACCAGGAGACGATTGCCGATGCTGCCAAGACTCTTGGGCTGCCCCAAACAGTCCCAAACCCTAGACCCCAGACCGTAAATCAAGAACCGGAAACCCTGCAGAAAGCCTTGTACTAGCCTTGTAACTCCTCGTCTAAAACGGCACTGACTATAGGGGTTGGAAGCATTAGTAGCACATTACCTCAGAGTTCTGTGCTATATTGTATATATATATATATATACACATACATATATAACAACAAATGTCTCCACAGCCTTATTCTAATACTGCAGGCGTTTTTGCGGGTTTTCGTCATGACCGGATCCTCGCCCTACAGCTAGATCACGAGCTATAAACGGCACCACAATGAATACTATGGGTAAGTAGGGAATGGGGGAATGGATCCCTATAGTAGTGCATATATATCCCCAACAATAGTCCCCATAACCCATTCCCCCATTCCCTACTAAGAACCAGACGGTATGGGAATACTAAAACCCGAAACCCTAAACCGAAACCCTATGAGTGTGAGCGCCGAAACCGAAACCCTGTAAACCCTCGTATGGGTAAGTTGGGAGCTCTCTGAGCTGAGGAAGCGAGAGGCAGACATGGCTCTCGCTGCTTCGAAGGCGCAGGACAAAGCCGACCTTGAGAGCGACTCCTTATTATAATTATGCTATAATCGGCCCCAAAACCCTATTCTAATTATTAAGGCCCCTATATTAGATTGTTAGCTCTTGCCTTCAACAAAGGGTGTTGGTCGGCACCTCTGCCCGTGTTGAAAAGGGTAAAGGGTTTAGGGTGATAGAGCCCTTACAAAGAACCTCTTGAATAGAGGGCCTTCAGTCGGAAGCCCCCTATACCCTATACCCCAAACCTGAGCGAATTCAGGGCTGTCACAGGAGCTGTGGTCTCGAACAGCAGTTGAGTGTGTGAGCTTTTGACGTGTGCGGTTCAGGCTTTTTGAGTTGGTGGTTTAAATTTAGGGTTAGGGTTTAGTAAGGGTTTAGAACTTAGGCTTTGTAGGGTTTGGGGTTTAGAGTTTGTGAGTTTTGGGTGTACGTCACGTGCTTGTGCGCACGAAGTGGGGAATTAAGGTGACTTGAACGACGACAAGAAAGAGAAGGCAGGCGCGACGCAGGAGACTGCTGGATGTTTACGGCTTCGGGACGGAGGTGAAATTAGGGCTGAGGTTTGACAGTTTCTGAGCCTCCCAACTCTGAAACTCAGTTTGGACGAAGGCCCTAATTATAAGGGATTGCGTAGCAAGAAGTTCAGCCGTGAAGCCGCACGAGGAGTCTGCAGCGGCTGCGAAGTACACCTCCGAGCTCCACAGCGAGTGTGACTGGCCCCTCTGGCAACATCAGGATTCACGTGAGGGATAGAGGAGGGGTTTGGACACTGATATTTAGCTTTGGGGCTGAGCGCCAAACCCTCAATCTGAACTTGTGCGTACAATTTGTGCTGCAAGCTCCCTTAGGGCCCCGTGACTAGGAGAATAGAACCGAGCCTATTTGAGCTCTTTTGGAGCTGCGGTGCTTGCAAAGGGAGGCTGATGGCTCAGGCTCCTGGAGCATTTCGACCTGCGAGAGCAAGCGCGCACCGAAGAGAAGGAAACTCGCCTTCATTCAGCTACTATGTACTATCGGGGCCGTAATAATTACCTATACTATTTGGGCGGGTTCCTTCTTATAAGTATGGTATAATATACCCCAAAACCCTGTTCTAATTATTAAGGCCTCTGCAGTACGCTGCTTTCTCTTGTCTTCCGTGGATCGTAGGGTTTTGGTTTTTGGATAGAAAGCGTTTGGAGCCACCTGCGGTAGCACGCTCAGGAAAGCCTTATCCGTGCCAAGACCGTTCTGGGGGCCATGTGAGCCAGCATCGTCTTGCAGCGAATGTGCTCCAGGGCATGACACCTTAGTGAGCCCTTTTCGAGCCTTGTTCTAATCATAAGGGTGGCTCGACGTGCGGCCTTGAAATGTTCGTTTCGTACTACGGCATGGAGCCGTTTGTGACGCACGCGGGAAAAGGGTGTGTTGAGATCCAGGCTGACCTAAACGTTTCAACCCAAAGCTCCTAACCTGAACCTTCAATTACCCGTCAACCTTACCCCTCCCAACAGAAACCACTTTTTGCGCTTGACTTCCCGGATAAAGAAGTCTCGTGGAGGTGTTGCATGTTGACTGCATTTGACTGCCGTATCGTATGCCTTCGACTTCTCCGCTTCATCAGGGTGGTTTCGGCTCTGTAGAGAGCCCACAATTCGGTTGGGACCTCTACTACCTGTAGAGCCCAAAAAACCCCTACAAAACGACGGGCAATCCGCATGTTGGTTTTGGCATTGCCCAGGGGTTTCACTGCTGAGGCGCCGCTCTAAACATGTTTGGCCGATCCACCGGTCTGGATCGCGAAAGCCAGGACCAAAGATGGGGCATAACCGGACTACGAGCGTTTTTGTAGGGCTGCGAACAGGGGGTCCTGGTTTTTTGCTCCTAAGGCTGGCTCTGGTCCGGGGTCCTTGGTAGGGTTGGCCCTGGTCCCCTTCCTGCGGGTCCCCAACCAGATGAGATATATGACGATCCGAAACTTTCGGCTTCATGGAGGCCAGCTGTGGCAGTCAAGCGAGGCCCATGCAAGGATGTGCCACGGCTTCTTTCATTGGTCGTATAGGGTTTTGGGTGTAGTCGGCTTCTTTCCTTGGCATTTTGTGGGTGATGTGGGTCCTTGTCCACAACTGGGTTATAAGTATCATAAATCAGATCATGAGTCCTACAGCTGAAGCTATAGTGCTTAGGGAGCCCTGCCTTGTAGAACGAAGGTTATCTGATCCTGCTGGCTTGCAGGTCAGAGTGCAGGAAGCAAAGCATGCCTGACGCACGGGCACAATGAGCTCAATTACTCCTATGCACCAAGCATGGGTACATGAGGGGGGTAGCATATAATTTTGTATGTATGTATGCATGTATGTATGCAAGTAAGTATGTATGTATATGTTTGTGGTATTTATTTCAAGATCCTGGTCAGTAAGATCGAGTCACAGCCTTAGTCAGTTGCGGCCTATCACTGAACCATTTTCAAAGAATACTCCATACCCCCACTGTCCGAAGCACCCTAAGTAAGTACCGTGGTCAGGAGCGGCGGCCCTTGATCCAGCGCCTCTTGCCTCTGCAGCGCAGAGAAAAAGCGGAGTCTCAGCAGTGGCCGAAATGGGTCTCTCATAATTTATTGTGTAATAGTTTCTATATAATATATAACAAATAGATAAATAAATCAATATATATATGTATATATGTAGTTTCTAGGCCTGACAGCTCTAGCCTCGACTCCTGAAGGGTGTCTAAGTGGGAGAATCAAAGCCCGAGCTTAACATGTCGTGTAGTTGTGGGCTTGAACCAGCAGGAACCGTATGACCCGCAAACTCCGTACACCCGCGACAGGTTTGGGACAATCTTCACATCCTGGGCCCTGTTCTGCCTCAAGTGCAAGCCGCTGTGCACCCAGATGGGCCTGGGCTCACCTTGTGTTCATCTCCCAGCAGCAACAACTTCTGTTTTGGGACTCGGATATTACTTATGGATTTTGGACCTTAGACGCAAAAGTACAGGGTCAGGACAGCATGTTAGACGTCTTGGAGTGTATCGGCAGGTTTCTACTTTAGGTTGTTCAGTAGTATTTTTGTTGCTTTTGTTGTTTCTGGCTTCCTATTATACGTTTACTGGCCCAAAAATGCATCGACGTGTTACCGGCGGGTTGCTCAACAGGCTAGACTTGTTTCTAGCGGTTAGAGCCTATGTAGACCCTAAACCAAATAAGCCAATATGAGCATTAAACCCGACACCCTAAACATTGATTCGGATACCCGAGCAACGCGCTCTCAGCCGGCCGAATGAGGCCATGGACCCCCTCAACGTGTCGGAAGGGACGTCTCCACCTCCAGGCATCTTTTCGGTGACTGTGGTTTGCAGACACAGGCTTCATATTTTCGTTCGGTATAGGTTTGTGGTTTAGGGCTCCAAGCCATCATATGCGGCCATGAGCCCGAAACCCTGCACGCCAAAGTCCTAGGCCTTAGAGCGGGAGTTGAAACTTGTTCTTGTTCGGGTCGCAGGGATCGAAAGGGCGGGCATGGGTTTGCGGGCTTCAGGGTTTCAGGGGTTGGGTTGATGTAGGATGTCGGTTTTCCCTGTTCTCAAAAACTAGGTACCCTCAACACAACCCTGAGCCCGAGCTTGTGTTCAAAGAAGGCGTTGTAGAAACCCTAAGAACTAACTCACCCTAATTATTCCAAGCATTGAGACATCAAGTTGCTCGATGTATGGAGGGGTGACATTAGCTATGAAATCATAGCTGTCTTCAGCAGTTAACGAAGACACCCTGCAATGCGGGCTTTGTCGTTGCTAAGTAAGAGGGAAAAAACTCACCCTAAACCCTAAACCCTACTATGTAAGCTTAGATGGTTGGGCAGACATAAAAAGGAGCTCAACAAGCCCCTACTTATGGGCTGTAAAGTCAACTTTTCAACTTTTGGGCCTCTTATAAGGTAGTCGATTCTGAAAGTTTCAACTTTTATTTCCTTGGGTTTTGGGCCAGCGAGCCAATACACCCTAAACCCTCATAGGAAAAGTCAGCGACGGAGCTCTCAGAGTCGAAGATCACCATGGTCCTTAGCGGGTTCGGCCCAGGACACTCACATTGCTCGACATTGGACGCCGAAGCTCTTTTTTTTACTGAGTTTTGAACCTGAAGTAAAAGTGAATGTGTGTAATTCTCATACACTCTCTCAAATAACCTCATAAATATTTTAACTATGTAGATAGCATGGTGAAGTACATTTTCAAGCGATGCCCCTGCTCCGGTCTAGTGGCTGCGACCAGGCATGCTTTGGCGCGTGGTCAACGGACTGCCCTTGTGCTTTCGGGTGAACTGCATGGTTGTGAGTTTAGCGGTTAAAGATTTCAGGGTTCAGGATCTAGGGCTTAGGATTTTAGGGTTTGTGGTCGTATCGGCCAAACTGGGGTCCGTTCCGCCGATTTTGTGACGCGTGCCTGTATGTCTACCTGTTTCTGAGAAATTCGCCGATCTCGTTAGCAATCGCGGTGCTATGTCATGTTGTTTCAGGGGTCCGGGGTTCGTCCGGGGTTCTCGTATCTGCAGCATACCCCGGATCATGTCATTTAGTGAGCCTTCCGTGAGTCGCATGCCATGCACTCATGCAGCTTGGTCGTTACGTACCCAGGACTTGGCGCGCTTGCGGAATGAATGGAATGAAACGGCAGGTTAACCGTGAATCCCAACCATGACCCGGAATAAGCACTGTGGTCGCCAACTCCTGCTGCTTTCATGATTCAATTCAATGATGTGTTTTCAAGCCAATGAAGACACTGCTGCCGCCAACAAGCATGCGCCTAGCCGAGCCATGTGGCGTACTCGCAGTCTAAGGATTGGGCATTCACTTGCACATCGCAGGCATGTGCAACCCGTGTGTTGCTGGTCTGGTTACGGTTTACGGCGCACCGCTAGCCTCGTGGTGACTCTGGGCCGAACGAAACCGCTCGCTGTTGGTTTGGGGCTGCCAGTTTGTGAGCTGGGGGTTCCTTATTAAAACTAAACAACTGTCATGTACCCCAAAACCCTATTCTATACTTATTAAGGCCCCATTTCATGGTTGGAACACTGTACACATTCAAGAACACAAGACACGCCCCGAGTTTGTGTGCAGGAGCCCCGATCGAATGGAACTGGGCTGTTAGTGCAGCACTCAGTCTCTTCGTGTGCAGAGGGCTTAACTACCATCCCTGCCTAACCTAATGTACTTGGAGAGGGGTGTTGCGTGGATGTCTGGGGGTTCGAGGTACATTTCCGCCTGTTCCGACGGGTCCGGTAGGAATCCCAGTGCATGTGTTTTCTGTGGGACATTCCAGCTGAGATGATGTACTTGGGGGTCTTCGGTCATGGAGCCCTGGAGCAGCAAACAGCAACGAAAAACGTACTTAAGGGGTTGGTGGGGGACCCCCCGAGTACATTAGTTGTTGGGGGTGGTGGCTTAACTTAAAGTTGGAAGGTTGTACTGGGAGTATTTTGCGAAATCGATGTGCTGAGCTGACAGTCCGCCGAACTAATTTGTTTGCTTGGTTTGCTTATGAACTACCGTGATTTCTCTTTGTGCCCGTTGCTTGGCACTGCCCGAATGTGAGTGTCCAAGCAGCGTAACCCCTATCAATCAAATCATCAAGCCCATAACTTTAAAAGCCGAAGCCCAATGCCAGCACAAAGTCCTTCATCATAGTTCGCAAACGTGATGGAACTTCCGACTTACTTGAAAAGCCGAAAAGCGAATCAGCAACCTGAACGGAAAGCGTGCTGGCCCCAACGGTCATCGGCTTTAGCGAGGCTTCTTTCGTTGCCGAGGAACAGTTTGTAGCAGCGCTCATTTCTTTTAACGTCTGTCGCCGTGTCAGCTAGCGAAGTTATTGCACACTACAACCTCCAGCCATAAGTTCGCCATCGCTGCTTCTACGTAAACTCGTTGGTGTTGCATCATAGATACAGAGGTCGCTTGAGCTTCTTCTTGGCCGACGAGTTAGTGGGATCCCCAAGCTACTGGCAGGGGGCTTCTGTCCCCAGTGGCAGGTCGCAGCTTTATTGCTCTAAGTAAGTTTAAGAGTGGGTAGTTCTCTAAATTAAAGTACTTTTGAGTCCTGTTTATGAGGGTGCCGTAGTATTTTGGGACCTGGAAAGCTACCCGTAGTCAGAGAACTACCAGAGTGTTATCATGGGTACTTAAGCAGGGAACTGGAACTACAACTACCTGCATAAGTACCTGCAGTTCCAGTTCCCCGCTAAAGTATCAATGATTATTTGTGGATTTCAGTCGCTCAATAACCCGCGCTGAAGCACCAATGGTTACGCTTTTAAACTCATGAGAAGTTAAGCTTGTTGTGCCACGCCCGAGAAGCCCGAGCCGGCTCTAAATAGAAAAGGCCGCATCCCCCAACCTTCTTCAACAAATACTGCAACACGGAAATTCTGAATGTCCAAGGCCCTCAGCCCTACACTATTGTTGAGGTCTACCATTGAGAAGGCACTGCTATGAACCGGACAGGAAACTAGCGTGTTGCTGGCCAGATGTATTCAGGGTACACTGCGATGAACACCCATCTACCTTGTCCTGGTTCAGGGTACTGCTGCGTTGTAACAGCCAGAAGAAACTCCGTAAGTGCTGAACCCTAGACCTGGCAAAGCAAGTTCAGGGTTTAGGGTATTTTTCAGGTGTAAAAGGGGTATTATGGGGACAAGGCTGTCGCAAAACAGAAGT
Organism: Symbiodinium sp. clade A Y106; assembly: GCA_003297005.1. NCBI lineage: Eukaryota > Dinophyceae > Suessiales > Symbiodiniaceae > Symbiodinium > Symbiodinium sp. clade A. Next base: position 158,157 of record BGNK01000709.1, read on the forward strand.
ACTTTCGGCTTTGCTTCGGGAGGGAAGCCCGTAGTCCTTGCACCCTTTTGTCACCCAAGCCTCTCTACTCTGAGTATTTACTATATGAATAGTTACATAGATAGTCACATATTATCTTGCATATCATGTAGTATAGTATATGTTATAGAATTATGGAGCAACTACATATTACACTTTATAGTGTCGCTGAGGCTCTCAATGGTTGTTCTTCGACGCCTTTGAACGGCACAGCCTTCGCGCAGAAGACCCGGAGGGTTCGATCCTGCTCTTACGAACCCCAAGGGTCCAAGCACCTGATACTGTAGTCATGTACTCCCCCAAATAGTAACTTACATAACTACTATCCTAAACCGAAGTAATTACCTAAATATCGGGTCCTTCGGACCCTCAGGGTAAAGGATCTTCCTTGAACTTCTGAGGTCTGGGGAGGCCTCACGCGGCACACCACCCGACGGTGCTCTGAACAGCATGAGCAGCACCTCGTCCTCAGGGCAGCTGAGGGTTCAGGGCTTTAGGGTTTCGGAAGTTTAGGGTTTCTGACTCCTGCTCGCTCACGCTTCTAACAGCGGCTCGCTTCTATGCAAATTAAAACCGCGTTCCAAAATGCAGAATGAAACCACGTTAGCTGTGAAGCATGTGAGATGTCTTGGTTAAGTTTGTGTAGACTTGCTCCGTGCATGCTCCTAAAAATGTGGCGCGCTTCTATTCAAAGCTGCATTGCAAAAGCGCAGAATGAAATTATTTTTTTTCGAACATCCCCACCCTACCAGGTAGTCTCATGGTAGTCTGTGGGGTTGGGCACTCCAGGTAGTCTCACGGTAGTCTGTGGGGTTGGGCACTCACGATAGTCTGTGAAGTTGGGCACTCCGGGCAGTCTCACGGTAGTCTGTGAAGTTGGGCATTCCAGGAAGTCTCACGGTAGTCTGTGGGGTTGGGCACTCCAGGGAGTCTCACGGTAGTCTGTGGGGTTGGGCACTCCAGGAGGTAGTCTCAGCGGGCGAGGAGTAATTGCTGACTTTAAAATCGAACAACCCCACACCGAGGGTCTGGAACAACATTAGCCATGAAACGCGCGGGAAGCCTTGTTAGAGGTGTAAATCTTTGGGGTGTCGGGTTTCAGGGTGCAGTGTTTTTGTTGTCTTTTGGAGCTTCGGGTTCAACATGGTTGAGGGATTGTGGTTTTGAGGTGTGGCCGGGCTTAAGTAAGGTTGTGAGCCTAAGATGCTACCACGGTTAGAGGGTGCACTCCTTCCCTGAGCCCTGGATGTGTCAACACGCACCGGAATATAGAGACACCAAGACCCTGAACCCTGTGTATCTCAAAGACGTCTGCTAACACCCAGCGGGACACCGCTTTCTAACCTGTGCGAACGGAAAGGGGCATGCACAAAAGCCCTATAAACCCTGAACCCTGTGGGAAGCAACAAACATCAGCAAAGTTGGAGATATTTAGAGGTCTGGTTGAGGGCCTCCCTGTGGGAAGCGGCTACATATACTTCAGTGGTCTTAGGATGCATGATTTATGTCTATTATAGTAAGACTCCAAGGGGTCATTACAATTATAGTAAGACTCCAAGGGATCATTAAACATTATGGTTCCAAGGGCGCTTTTGGGTATAGAGCTGCAGACGGGAGTCGCTCTTTAGAGACAGGAGCCCAGTCTGGAGAGCTAGACCTCGACCTTTGAACGCTAAACCCTGCCTTTTGCCCTGGGACCAAAGCCTTCACGAGCCCCCTGTTTCGGGTTTAGGGTACAGAAGGGGAAGTCTAAAGAACCTTTTCAAATTCCAAAAACCAAACGAAGCAAGCATGTTCAGGCCATGCCACTTTTTCCTGAAGCATTAGCCATGGCACCCAACTTCCTGAGCCCTGAAACTGGACATCATCCCCAGATCTGCAGTGAGCAGAACACACATTGTAGGGTTGGAACAAGTAGCTTGGAACAAGTAGCAATGACATCCTCTAATCGTCCGACTACAGGATACCGCCCGAACCCCATTCTATTACTAAGCCTTCTATATATCTATATATCTATCTATCTATCTGTCTATCTATGTATCTATATATATATATATAGTATGATATATATATATATAATATATATGTATCCGTTCGAAGGGCTTCTCGTGCAACTGTTGTTATGCCGAGGCGACATGTGGCGTTCCTCATGCCTTGCACCCAGTTGGGCAAGTGGCGTTTCATGCAGGGTTAAGGTTAAGATAACGGTTGATGGTCAACAACGTTACATGTTGCCATTCTGCCAGTTCTAAATTTCCTTGCTAAAGCCATATGTGTATAAGCAAGGTAACTGCCATGACGTTGGTGCCAGGGTTTATTGTTTCTGTTGTGGCTGACTCCTCCCGTTACATCGGCTGCTGCCACACATCTTCTATCGTCTACTGTGTGGGTCTATGTATCTGTATAATTAGAGATAGCATTTCGGTGTGCACCTTCTGCTTGCAGCTCTCCCACGTACTTTCTATTTTGGCTGTTCATGCATGTGGTATTGGCAACTTTCAAACCGTTTCGTTCCAGATGCAATGCGAGCTGCTGCCCAAACCCTGGACTAAAAGGATCAGGACTCGAAATGCAAGAGCTGCGAATAAAAAAGGTCTGCATAACTATTTAGGAGTGACATGCCTTTTTTTTATCAGGACGCTGATAGTCTCAATGTACTCATATGGAAACTCGTAGCCTGCACCAATGTACATATATATATATATATATTGTAAGCATTGAAACCTCGTATCCTGTCCTGTTCCCCCGCAAAAAAAAACAAACCCCACAGCTACGACCAGAGCAGAGGTTTTGGATGTGCAAGTGGTCGCGACCTGAGTTTGGATGGATCTAAGGAATCCAGCCATGATGTTGTTCAGGATTGCGTGTGGGCGTGGGGTTCAGGGTCCACAAGTTTGAACCGTTGCAATCTCGTAGGGCTTGATGTTCAGTCGCAGGAGTTTTATGTAAAAGCCTGCCAGAAAGTTCGGGCTTTTGGCGATGGCGCCTGGAGGTCCATGTGTAGATCTCGGGGTTGGAGTTTCAGGCTTCAGGGTTAAGGGCAGAGCAGAATGCGAAAAAGTGTATATAAGTGTGTGTGTGTGTGCCTGTGCATGGGTGCGTGCGCCTTCCTGTGGATTGCAAGGTTCTGTGCGTTATTCGCTAGGCCTTGCTGAACAGAGGCGGTGTACATCAAGTACTAGTAGTACTCACTGTTCGGTTAATAAAACTTTTGTGGCCTCATGTGTTTGCACATGTTCTTGTACGAGTTTCTGAGCTTTCTGAGGTGCTGCCTGGATCGGTATCATCTTCGATACTCCCCAAGAGGCCACGGACTGAGAATTCAAGAAACCATGTTTCTACTATCTCCTGGGCCCTGAGCCCTGCACCCTCGGCAAATAATGGGTTTAGGGTTTAGGGTTCAGGGTTTAGGATTTAGGGTTCAGGGTTTAGGGTTAAAGACATAATTCAGGTTTCTTCCGGTGATGTTTGGATCCCAGCTGGTGATGGTAAAGATTGTCTCGATAGACATCAGCCCATTGAGGGTAGATCACTCTTTAAAGCGGCAGCTTACGAGTGTTGCCCACCAGCTGGTCAATCTTGTGGCTCTGCGTCTGCGAAGCGACAGAGCTGAACAACAAATCAACAACAACTCCTTGCCTTCAAGCAGATTACCGTTCGATATGGCTCGACTCGGTGCTTTTGCTGAAGTGACAAAGGAAGCAACGGCTGGCGGTTCCACCTGAGTCAACAGTGCAGCCTCTTCGAGTCTATGTGCAATCGAGATGTGGTAGTTGGGCATGAGCACATAGCGGCCGGTCCCCATGGCTCACTCCATTTTGGGAGCACTGGGAAGTTTCAGGTTCTTTTTTCATTAATTATTTTTTCCGGAACCCTGAGTGCTAGACCTCTGTATTCAAAGCCCCTAAGCCCTGAAAGCTGGACTTCAAAGCTCTCCCGGCTTCCACAGGTGGCCTGTGTGGAGATCTTGCAATCTGGGGACGAGCTCTCGAGCCTGGGTCATAGGCTTGCGGCTGCGTTTTATAAGGGCTACTTAGACTTAGTCGTAGAGGTTGTGCATGGGGTTTTGTATTGTAAGGGTTATAGAGGTTGTACAGCGAGGTTATGGGGTTTGTATTGTAAGGGCTATGTAGTCACGGAGGTTATACGGGGATGTTATAAGGTGTTGTACCGGGCTACCTAGTTATGGAGGTTGTACAGGGATGTTATAAGGTTTTGTGAGTGCTATTTAGTTATACAGTCTACAGTTGATACAGGGCTGTTGCAGGGTGTTATGGGCATTATAGAGGTTATACACGGGCGCTGTAGTGTTACAAGAACATTATCGGGTTTCATGAGGGTTGTCAGAGGTCGCATAGGGACGTTATGTGAGTTTTACTAAGGAAATAGCCGTATTTTGGTGTCCTCACCGACAGCAATGTGGTGCAGCAGAATTAACACTCCCCGTGGTTATCATGTTTACCCGCAGGGTTGAGCCTCTCGATTTGCACGAAGCTCATCTAATAAAAACGAGTTCCCTATGCCAGCTCCCAAGGCACACCGACGATTCATCTGGACCGGTGGGCGTGGAGGCTCAGGGCACCTGCCGTTGCAAACCCGGGCACGTGGCTCCTGCCATACATTCTGACCCCTTGAAGCTCTGCATAATCTGTGAGCCGAAATCTTAAATCCGAGAGCAACAAGAACTTCGTCATCATATTATGTTTTGGTGCGGGTACCCTTAACCCTAAACCTGTGGCACAGGGATTCAACAAAGCATTAGAGCAGTAACCCTGCTAAATATTCAAGCTCCCGAATTCCTCAGCCTGCTACCCGAAACCCGCTTATGTTTGTTGTGCGTGGTTAGTTTAGCTTTTGTACGACTTGAATTTAGGGTTTACAGTTTCAAGTCTGGGGTTTAGGGGGGTTGGGGTTCAGTTTAGATCTTGTGCTCGAGAGCCTGGCGCGTTTCGCCTCCGGTCCTAAGTCAAGGCAAGGCATGGCAAGGCAAGGCACGGCAAGCCTTGCCTAGACGGCTTGCACCCTGTTCGTTTTGCGTGGTTGATCCGTATAGGAAGCAAGGTAACCAGCCAGTAAACCGCGCATTTGAGGGTCAAAAACCCGTAGAAATCTCATTGACCCCATGTAAGACTCTGACAAGCCCCATTGAGAATCAATTCTAGCGAAACCTCCAACAGATTGAAATATGGTTTGGTTACACCTTGACCCAAGGCTCCAGCTTGCACTGCTCAGGTGGGTCTGGAATGGGCCACCATGCAGACATTTACACGCAGAGCCCTCAAACCTTGCACCGGGCTTCTGGTACTGTCCTCAGTCTGCGAAGTAAAAACCATACTATATGGGTCGGATTAGTGAGTAAAACTAACTACTCTTCTAGAATATCAGAAAGTAGGTGTATACATAATATACATAAAAACATATACAGGCTTAGTTATTATATGTATATATATATATATATATATATCTGTGTGTGTGTGTCTGCATGGACCTGCCTAGCTGGGCAGGTGTGTGGGTGGGTGGTGGGTGGCTGGCTGGATGGATGAACGGATATAAACTGATGCAGTTTCCTTAGTTTGGAGGCTCCAGTCCCTTATCAGCCAAAACTCAACTCAGCCAAAGATGCGCCATGCGTTCCTTAGCGCTGAGGCGTCGGCGGAGGGGAGACTGCATTGCTAAACCAGGCACGGCCCTCGGCACATTTCCTTTGAACTGACGATCTTGCGGTTTAGGGTTTTAGGGTTTAGGACTTTGGGGTATTTTGGGGTTTGGGTTTTCTTGGGGCGGGCTTGAACTAGAATCCTATTGGAAATTTGTTTTGCCTTTCCGATTTAATTTTAATTTAATGCCAGTTGAAAAGAGGCGTTCACTGATCGGGTCCCTGTAGCGTGAAAGCACAGTCCAGTCAAGAAGTTCCCGCCGCTACATTGCAGAGAACCTGATTCCGGTGAAGCCTAGCAGGGATGGGCAGCGTTGCAAACTCGTGCATGTCATGCCGTGTGCTGCCATCACAGGAGCTGCAGAAGCATGCTAGCACATGGTAGTGCTTCAATGCGGGGAGACCAAGGACCCTAGCCTTCTGCATAGATGCATCAAGCCCATGCGTTCGATTTTGGACTCGAACCTTTTATGGAGCAGCACAGTGCAGGTACATTATAGTATAGAGTATAGCAAAACGCGTTTGCTCCTCGTTTCCTCAGCAAAGTCTGAGGAGGGACAGCCTTGATTTGACGCCATGTCGGATCTACGGGATTTCTCGCTGCCGCAGATGGCGCCGCCCGTAGTGCCACAAGGCAACTCGAAGCAAGAGAGTCCTTGCCCAGAGCTCCGCAGCAGGTAGCAGCTTGCTGGTGCGGACGCACCCCAAAAGCCCTCAGAGATCCGGTCTAAAGACTCGGCGACACTGTCCCCTTCTAGGTCTTGTCTAATCATGGCAGAGTGTACCAATGTACCCCCCAGACAGACAGTACTGTATCACAATGATTATTGTAGGAGCCCCCGGATCTTCCTTCATGAACCCTGCTTGCAGTCTCCATTGCAGTTCCCTCTTTGTGGGGTTAACCCTAAACCCTGAAACTCAACCCTTGAGCCAACTTTACGTTCAGGATCTTATAAATAAAGTGACCCCCAAAACGAACTATAATGGAGGCTATAGGTAAACCCTGCATTCGAAGGAAAACGTTTCAGCTGACCGAGGCTTGATAACACCGAGGCAGCGTCTTGGATGCTTCAATTTGAGAGTGTAGGGATCGGGGGGTTTAGGGTTTTCGAGTTCGGGTTTGGGGGTTCGGGACTGGGGATCAATGAGTGGGAGCCGGTTGCCTTGCTCGCAGCCATCGGGCATGAGTTGAAACTACCTTAAATACGATAGTTTTGGCAACAGTGTAGTCGTTACACTTCTGAGCACAAGCTGGCCATGCAGTGGCCTGACAGTCAACGAGAACTCACGTCCCCTGAGGGCGTCGTTTTGCCGTGAGTTCTGAGGTCTGGAGTCTTGTCATTTCGCAACCTGTCAGATCAAGTAGCAGGACTCGGTCGAAGCTGTGCCCGTTCTTGGGGTGTACGGCAAAGTCGATTCTGGAAGAACCCGTGTTTGTCCGAGACTCTTAAGGTTTGAACCCTTACTGTCGACATTCTCTGGCTGAGGCTGCTGTTCCTCTACTTCCTGACACACGGCTGCAACGATGCGACCCCCCCTGTCAAAACAAAGTCAACAAGCAAATCACCCAGATGTTGTTTATACGCCTCCCCGCCCCCCAGAGTACCCGGAGCAGGTCGACATGCGATATCCAAATGTGTAGCTTTTCCTTGTGACCTTCAGCCAGAGTATCTTTGATAAAACCTAAAAAGAAGCCACCCTAACACGTGAGACCTTGTACTGCTCTGGTCGCCGGATCATGAAAATCAGGATTGCTTGCGGCTTCGTCTTTATTGCCTTTGTTGCCTACCGGATGGCCACTGCGGAGCCCTTTGAATGCTTGCTGGGGAGGGGGGTGGAGGTCACCCAGTTGAGAGTTTGGGTTCCTTCATGCGGGGCACGCATCCTTCGGGTTCAGGGTTTAGGTATGACATGCGTGCTTCTCAGTCAATACGATGGAGGGGTAGTGGTGGTTGAAACCGGCTATCCAGTGAGAAAAAGTGTCCAGACAGCTCTGGGTGCAAAACTGGTTCAGAGGTCCTTCACGCACCGATTTGCTGAGACTGCCAAAGAAAGCCAAACGACAGCCTCGAGATAAAGACAAAGAGTTGCACGCTAATATCCAGAGGAGGCGTTGGGCTCTCCAGGTTTCAAACCTAAAACCTGAAGCAGACCGCTGAAATTAGCAAACCCAACTGTAGACTGAGCATTGTCGGGTTTAGGGTACTTCGCTCGAGCCGTCGAAGCCGGCAGGAGGAGCGTTATCGCGACGAGAAAGCTCGTGCCAGCACCGCGGCCGCAGAACTCTTGTGCCGTTGCCGGCATTTGGGCGAAAGTTTCGGATTCACCTGGTCGCACTTTGAAGTACTTGTGCTGGTAGCTCTCTGGAGGTACCTCGTGGTATAGGGTTTACGAGGATTCAGGGTTTAGGCCTTGCTGTTGAGGTTTTCGCTGGGACACGATCCAAGCCCATGCTGCAAAAAAGGCATTCATGAATTTGTTACCACTGTTCTACGCATCAGTGTTCGACGACGCCACTGTTCCAATTTTCCCGCTTCTGCTAGACTTCTTGTCTGTAAGCCCCTGCTGCAAGCCTTCTTATCACTACGCCCCAATGGGCGCCTGTTGAAACCCCCTGGAGCATTTAACAAGCAGGGTTTTATGTGGCTTCAAGCAGCTGTACATATCATAATTAACCCCTTCAGCTAGCCCGAACACCTAATCCCCCAACAGCAATCATACAATTTGCCCAGTGTTTGCGATTTGCCGAATCCTCCCACTGGCCCCATCAGGCACATCAAGAAGATCCAAGCTGCTCAGCCGCGAAAACCCAAAAGCCCGAAGACATAATATGAAACCGAAACAGTAGCCGTCAACACCTTAAATCCCTGACCCTTAAGGGCCTATACCAATACTTGCTCCTTGTTCGAAGCTTGCCCCGAGGTCGCGCATGCACCGAGCTAGCCGATGTTCTGATTCAAAAGCCACACCGAAGCTAGTAGCAGGAATGGTGCAGGAATCGGGTGAGTGGCAGAACAAAAGCACACACAGCTGGTGCCTTTTAGCGAGGTTCTGAGGCTGTTTCACCATGCGGAGCACGCTCGACCGCAGCCGACCCTGAGCCGTAAACCCGAAGCCGGAGCCAAGAGAAGTTTATACATGTCTCCTTGTCAGAAGTGATAGACGGCTTTGCACGGGAATGTCATTGTAACGATAGTCTTGAGGCTATTCATGGAAGTCTTCTTGTTTCACAATCTGTGTTGATGTACTCACACCTGCGCCTAAACGCTAAATCTCGAAACCCTTAGACCAATGTCACCCATGAATCCGTGCATGCTCTCTGCGAGAGCGCAAGTCGAAACCCTAAACCCTGAAGCACAAAGCCCCTCAACCCACACGTTGCTTTTTTCCCAGACCTCACAGATCAACCACATATTCTCATATTATATATATAATATATCATATCATATCATATCATATCATATATATATATGTATATATTAATATATAGAAGATGTAGTGACAGAGTTTCAGACAACCCCTCGCATCCGCGGCAGCAAAAGGCAAGCAGATTGCTTCAGAGGTTGAGGATTGAGGTTCAGGGTTTAGGCCTTCGGCATGCTGTAGCGGTACACAAGGAGCCTGAAGGCGTATTTGAGGCGCAATCTGCATCAACATGGGGACAAGTCGGCTTTGGGCCTGTGGTATCCTATATTCAATAACTGTAATCACACACCCCTCCCTCTTGGAAACCTTATTCCTACTACTGCGCGTGCTTTTTTGATCTGATCTGCAAGCGCTTCGATGGTCTTTCAAAGTACCCCCCCAGACCTCTCGCCAAGCTCTCTACGGTGCTGTCATATAGAGGTCTACTGTAAATAATTACCAATACTATTTTGTGGGTTTTAATATGGACATAGTATAATGGGCCCCAAATCCCCATTCTCATGATTAAGGCCGCTATATTACTTCGAGGGGGCTGCAACCCTAACTCAACGCAATGTAATGGCTCCCCAAACCTCTGGTTGGCGCGAGTGCTACAAAACTCCAACTTAGTCTTCCGGACCCCCTGAGGATCCCTGGCAGTGGATGAAGCCCTAAACAACCGAAACCGTGCGCGATTTAACTCAGCTCCGGCCGACGACTTCGAAGAGAGGATTCCGATCCGTTGAATAGACGAGAAATCGAAGGAGAACTGTTCTTGAGCGCTTTTCGGGCCCCCAAGGCCCGAAAGCTCTAAACTCTCAACGAGTATTACGTATAAAAGACCCACCCCCCGACAAAATTCGATTCTTCAAGCTTCCCTCAACCCTGAACCCTTAAACCCTATAATCCCCAAACCCTTGAACCCTAAACCCTCAACCCGTAGAAACCCTAGACCCTTAAACTTAAACCTAAACCCTCAAACCCTATAAACCCTAAACCCTCAAGCCCTAAATGCACCCACAAGGCCTGGGCCAATCCTGGGGCGCAGATGCGAGCCCGCGCGCCCACGGGCTTAAGACCTTTTGCTTCAGTTTTAAACCCGAAAGCCTTGTCCCTAAGCCCGAAACACTAAAAAACCCTAAACCCTACAAACCCTAAACCCTACAAACCCTACAAACCCTAAAGCCTTGTCCCTAAACTCGAAACCCTAAAAGCCTAAACCCTACAAACCCTGAACCCTGGGTTTCCTGAACCCTGGGTTTCCTGAACCTTGGGTTTGGGGGTTTTCAGGAGGCCCGGCTTAAATTATGAGTTCGAGGGTCTTAGCACTAGCGGTTTGCGCTGGGCTTCCTGTGGTTCTACGTTGAGCCTTGTGGAGCTTGGGGGTTGATACTTCGAGGGTTTAAGGTCTCAGGCTTGATGTAGACACTTGACGAACAATCACACCCTCTCCCGGAACAAATGTTCTAGTAGTAAAGGAGGGGGTGTATTGCCAGGGCTCCCCTAAAACCTGAACCCTATCTTAACCCAACGCCCTGACAAGCAACCCCATCTTGCCAAGCCCCAGGAGACGAGACACTTTCCCTTGAAGCATGAAACAACTGGGTGTGGTGTAGGGGCCTTAATAATTAGAATAAGGTTTGGAGGCATAATACTACAATAATAGGAACCCCATTCCAATTATTAAGGCCCCAACATTAGGGTTTAGTAGGTTTATATGGCATTTAGGCTTGACTGTCTACCAAGCAGTTTGGGGGGGGGGGTGCTCTGACTGGCACAAAACACTACGCAGGCGTTTTGTTCACGGCTCTGCTGCAGACTCGAAGTGAGCAATCGGGTTTAGTGTTTTGGGCTTGGGTTTTCTGAACAAAATGGAAATTCAGGCCGCCCTCACCTCAAGCCGCAAAAGCCTAATCCCCACACCAGCAGAGCCTAACCCCTGGTCACAAGCAGCCGAAAACAACCAACGCCAAACACGATCATAATTGCGTGCAGGAGGCCAGTTGTTTTGGCGAACGACTTTTCTGCAGGCTTAGAACAACCGCCGACCGCCTTAGGTTGAGCCTTCACAGCCCTGTCGATGGCTGGTCGGCACGGGGCTAAGGGGGCCGGCTTTAGGGTTTAGGTTTATGATTTACTGCTGGAGGCACGTCACAGAGACCTCGTTCAAAAAGGCTTACGGTTTGAGATCTTTCCGACAGTGCACTGAAGGTCGCATCGCTCCATTTGTTCGCGGATGTCGAGTGCACTATGGAGGCCTGGGTTTAGGGTTTGGGGAGGGTAGGGCTCGAAACCCGCGTTCCCCAACCCCCTAGCCGCAAACGCTTCGTTGTGGCTAAGGGGAGTCAGTGGCTACAGCTGCTGTTTGCAAGCCTGCCTCCTTTTGCGCTCCGAATGTGCAAACCTGAGAAAGCGCTCTCTCAAAAGACCTATAAACCCCTCAATGATAAGCTTCGCCCTTTTCTGAAGACCCAATAAGACCGTAGCAGTAGCCCTGTAGTAGTGGCCTTATGATCGCCGCCCGTATAACAGCCCTTCTACTGCTCTTGCTGGGAAGGTGAGAGGGTTCGCGATTAGCTCGGGCTTCTCGGGGCTTTTCGTGCCTGTGCCCCAGCGAAGTCTTTGAGCACTTCTGAGTTTGGGAGCCTAGGGCTTGGGGTCATGGGGTTTAAGGCTCAGGGTTGTGGGGTCTTGAGGTTTAGGGTTTTTTGAGATGTATACATCGGTAACAGAGGTTAGAGGTTTAGGGTGTTCAGCATTTGGTGATTCAGTTACTTCAGAAGGTGAGGGTTACTGCCACGAGCGCAGCGGCTCTGACTTCCGACATCCAGGCGGGCATATACAAGTCTGTGCAAAAAGGGTGCTTGTGAGGTGGGCGGCTGAAGGCAGTCTTTGTTTAGTTTTAGGGGTGGTGGGTAGTATAGGGTTTAGGGCTGTTGGGGTTCAGAGTTTAGGGGCGTCTACGACGTGGAAACTTCTCGGGGGCGGACAGAAGTACGATTACAAGTGCTTTACTTGGTGTTGTATTTGGGGCGACTATAGAAATCACATCCATGCTGGCATTTACTATCGCCCACAGAAATCTACGCAAGCACTCGATGGTTGTAATGATTGTATTGCTGCTCACAAGTGGCCGACAAGAATGCACGAATACTTTTCTGGTCCCTTCTAGCCCCCCCCCCCCCAAATAAACGATGCTTCTTTACGAAATCGTGTCTGTCCTTTTCGATTCAGCGGTGTTTGCCACTTACCCGAACGGGATACTGAAATGCTGAATTCAGAAGCGATGTGGATAGGCGGGCTCTGCATACGCCCAGCAACGCGGCTTTTGACAGCAGGGACTACATTCCTGAGAGCCCTAAACCTTCAAGTCTGTGTAGCCCAAAGCTCCAAATTGAATTACCGGGCCTGAAGCCTGAAACCTAAAACCCAGCAAAATCTAGCTTCGCGACAGCAAAAGACAACAACAGAGGGCACTTGGGGCGATCCCCAAACCCTAATCCCTAAATTTGTACAAACCCTAAACCTTAGTATTCTGCGTGTCGAAACCTTAGTATTTTCCAATCTTAGCAAGGCCTGGGCTGGCCTTCGATGGGAACCTCTCGACTTTCTGGAAGGCTGGCTAATGTGGGGAGGGGTCGTGGGTTCTTAGGATTTAGGGCTGGGAGTTTAGGTTTAAAGTTGGAGGCTTAGGGTTTATAGGGTTTGTTGATTCTGGGATGCGGTCTGAGGCCTTGAAGAGCCGAATGTGCACGGCTTAGGGCTTAGGATCCTTGTTTGATGTCAGGGTTTAGGATTGTCTGTTGGGGTTGGGTTCGGCACGGTTTGGGGCCTTCGGAACTCAGGGTTGGGGGATTGAGGAGGAGCGAGGAGCGGATTAAACTGGCTAGACTTGAGCCCAGTGGGAAAAACGGTGCCGGGAGTCGGGTTGGACTCCCGCGAGTTGGGGGACCTGGTCGATTCCTACATGTCCTAGTTTCCCTGGCTCGGGTCTCTTTTGGTAAAGCCCAGAGCGGAGGCATGGACGCAGCTCTCCATAGATGTATAAAATCAGGCCACCGATATGTCTTTGGATTTTGGGGCAGGCAAGTACGAAGGGAATTGAAGCCTTAACTTCAAAGTGCCTAACTCTTGATTGGATGATTGAAGACCTCTGTCGGCTTCGGAATGTTCACACTTCGCTAGTCGGTGTAGTTTGTGGCAACACCCCCGCCTCCTTTAGCCCCGATAGTCATACTATGATGCACCCCAAACCGCAGTGTGATGGCTAGGGCTGACATTCGAAGCCACACTAGTTGCCGGAGTATGGTCCGAGCCACGGTTTGTCGTTTAGGGTTGAGGCTGCAGAATTTAGGGGCCTGAGTAATCAGCACTACGACTGTTTAGGGCCTACTAACATATCAGACATCGATAGTAAACCTCGCCAAGCACTATCCGCTGGGCTTCTTGATCTTGAACCACTATACACACAGACACAGACACACACACACATCCACACGTACATACGTACGTACACGCGTATGGATTCATTTCTACAGTTCCATGTAAAATCCGACGAAGACCAGGGACACATGATGTTCAGTTCCTATAATATCCTGTAATTAGGGCTTTGGACTTAACGCTAGCGAAACCTTGATTTCCAGGGCATTAGGTTTTGAGCTCTAGACTCCAGACCTATCGTGCCCCTCAAAGAGTTCAATCCAAGTCCTGAGTCATCAAAACCTAGAAGCCTTGTAATTATCGCAAGAAGAATAGTGCTGGGATCTTGGTAACACTGCATAGGGTCCATAAGGGACGGGATCTTGTCACCGGTACTTACTACACATTTGTCTTATCCGGGGGCTTAGGGTCCCAACTTTGGAAGTTTAGGTCCTATAGGTCTCAAGCTTTATATCCGTGGTCTTTCCAATAAAAACACCTATAACTCTTCAGCCCCTGATTGCCGGAGGAAACCCAACCCCTAAGCCCGAGTTAGACCTTAAGCCCCCAACCTAAACCCTACGTCCGAGTAGTAGCAATGCACCAAACGGCATCATAGAACCTTTAAATTCTACTGCCACCCGGATGCTTATAACCCAAGATCACAAAACCCCTAGATCCCAACCTAAACCCTAAACTTACAACCCTTTACCCTAAATCCCAAATCCCATATACCCTAAACCCCAAACGCCAAAGCACACGACCTAGACCCTAACCCTGGGCCTCGCCAGGCTCAGTCACCCCAGTTCCTCGCACCGGGCGCAGGTGCAGCTCCGGCAGGGTCCTCCTTTAATATAGGGGCCATCATAATTAGAATAGGCGAATAGCTTTTAGAGATTTTAGGGAAAAATACGCTATAACCCTAAACCCCTAAACCCTAAAACCTGCTATAATTATAATGAGTGTTATCCACGATTTTTCAGTTTTGGGCTATGGATTCAGCTTTTAAGAGTGTCGGGTTCAAGGTGTTGGGGTTTTGCTGAGGGTTTTTTTGGTTGAAAGTCGCGAAGTAAAAGGCTTTTCAGGGAGGATTCGGTTGAGCGTGTTTCCAAAATGTGGTGCGATCGTTTAAGTCTGTTTTTGTTGTCCTTTGCTGTGGCATTTCTGCAGCAGTCGATTTTGTGGTGGATGTTTTGGAACGAGCGCAACGCCACCCCCATCCAGACGGCATGCTTCGTACTTGCGTTGTCTGACCTTAAACCTAAGCCAGGGCCTCTGTTCTGTAATTTTGCTGTCAAGCTATAGACTTTGACAGAAGCTTCAGCAATAGCTTTTCTAATGTCGATGATCTCTTTATCGTGTTCGAGAAAAGCAAGTTGGGCTCTTGAAAACTGTGATTCCCCTTATGCAATGTTCGAGTAATAGCATGCCGCTGTTCTAAACGAGATGCCTCACAAGCCGTCTACGGTTTTGAACCATCAAGATTATCCAGACGCTCAATTTGTACTTTGTTCTTGTTGGGGGGCATCTGTTTTCCTGATTATGGGCCGCTACCTGTCAGGTCGAGGTATACTACACTGTTCTTTTTTCCGCAGTTCAGCTCACGCGTATGGCCAGATGCCGCACAGTGGCTGGGCATGCAGTTCACCTCACCTACGGCCTGGAGCCCAAATTTTGGGGTTTAGGGTTTGGGGCCGAGAGCCCTTTGATGAGAAATTACTTTCCTTCAAGTACAGCAAGCTTGTTAAATGATTTATGGAATTGCGTTCCTTGGAGTACCGCGCTAATTCGCAGAGTCCTTGCATCATTTCGCTTCAATTAGCCAAGTATAGACAGTTGTTAAGCCCAACATAAATACAATATAGCCCAAACTCCAGAACCCCGCTACGGATTGGAGTGTTTCAGTGCCACCTAGACCTACTCAACTTACAAATTTGGCACGCATGATAAAGGTTTAAAGGCGCTCAGCCAGAGTAGTCGAGCTGAGGTTCTTGCAGACTCGGGCAGTCGACATGATTTTCGTACACAAAGAAAGGGACGCTAGCTTCGAATTCGATCGAGCGGCACAGCGTGCTTTCTGCAG
Organism: Symbiodinium sp. clade A Y106; assembly: GCA_003297005.1. Classification (NCBI taxonomy): domain Eukaryota; class Dinophyceae; order Suessiales; family Symbiodiniaceae; genus Symbiodinium; species Symbiodinium sp. clade A. Next base: position 173,738 of record BGNK01000709.1, read on the forward strand.
AAAAGCGATGCATCTAGAGTGGGACAGATCATGCCGCCGTTTGCTGCGCAGCCTTGGCTTTGGATGTGTTAGCAGAACCCGGCAGAGGTCGGTGTAATTATTGAGGCCTCCGACATGATCGGCACGTTTGGGACTAGGAACCATTTCCATGTGTTTGCATCTTCAGCCTTTCGCCAACAATATCCGAGAGTCTAGTTGATGTGTCACAAAAAAAGCCCATACCGCCCTGCGAAGTCCTATGTCGCAAGACCTCACTTACTCTTCTTTCGCATCCTATGTTGGGCCAAATTTGAGCTCATTTTGACGGAATGACGGCCGACGCGATCGCTCCGACAGCCAATGCCTTGCTACAAGCTGGCACTAAGGCGCAGCTTATTCTCTGGTTCCAAGGACTGCTACTGCTACTACTACTACTACAAAGACTACTACTACTACTACGAATTCTTCTTCAAATACTAATACTTCTTCTTCAACTCCTGCTCCTGCTGCTGCTGCTGCTGCGGCGGCTGCTGTTACTTCTTAGGTTCCTCGGTCCTGGTTTCAGCGGGTGTACGGGGCTCTTACAGCCCGAGCTTTAGGGTCTCTAAACCCTAAACCTGAAAAACTCAACATTCTACGGGCCTAGAGCCCCATGCCCTAAAGCCTTACAGCTCTGTGCCCCAAAAAGCCCAAAGCTGATACAATTATCTTATAGCCTAACAACCTGCAGGTCTAGCTAGAAACCCCTAGCTCCCTTTTTGGTCTAGAGTCCAAGACCGCAGAGAAGGTTCGAAACGAAGGGCTCTCTAGCCTGAGTGGGCGTCTCTTTACTAAAGGCCTGAACCCCCAAAAGACCACAAACCGTAGGGGTTCAGGGTTTCGTAAGCTTGGGGGTTTATTTGTCAGCTGTTTCGGCATTCAAGAAGTCAGCTTCTGTGACTCACGGTTTAGGGTTTGATGTGGATGTTGTAGTCTTTTTGATAGTACCATCATGTGCTCTTTCGTCATGCAGGATTTCCGTACCATGCTCTTACCTCCGAAACTTTGACTTGCACTAATAGCACAGAAAACTTGGACAAGTAACATGAAATGCCATATGTCCTGGCAGCAAGATCCAGAGCAAAGGGTAGGGGCTGGAGTACGAACAATCAGACATATTTACATAATTTCAAACAGCGAGCTAGAGATCCTTTTGCAATGCGTATACGTGTAATCCCTGCTACCAGCTACCAGCCATTTCCCAGTGCAGAGGCGTCATTCGGTGCTATCGAGGACACCTGCGCATTTGCTTTTTTCAATTCTGTGAACCGCCCCCAAACCCAAAACTCCAAACGCCACACCCCAAACCCTAAACGAATAAACTCCTTCCCTAATCCCCAACGCTGTGCAGCCCCGAAGCCTTAAACCCGGAACTTCCGGAGGCCCACAAGATCGGAGACCTTCGATCCGCGGAGGTCCGGCATCCGACGCTTTTTATAGTGTAGGGTTTAGGTTTAGGGTGAAGGGTTTAGGTTTAGAAAGTTTAGAGTTCACTTTTGTGGTTGATTGAGGGTTTAGGGATTTCATTTCTTGTTGCTGTGAGCTGTTCGGAGAATGCTCTCTCCCTTCACACGCATTGGTCTCAGTACGGATTAACAAAAGGGATTTCAGGTCGAGGGGTTTCGGTTCAGGGAGTTGGGGACATGGTCCAGGTGGAGTTCCCTTGCATGTGATATGTCCGGACCGTCCACCGGACACAGTGACAAGGTTTCTTTCCTTGACAGGCTTCTGACTTTTTCTGGGCTATGGAGTACCATACTTTAATACTTTTTTCTTAAAGGAACCCTTATGAAATAAAAGTCTATATTTTTTCTCCTTGGTTACTTAAACGCCCAGTTTTTCGTGGTCATGCATTAGCTTTCGTTGTAGCTTCCGATTTCCCTTTAGACCCCCGTGGTCTGAAACCATCAACCTAACGACCTGGTGACCAGCAGCGCAGGAGCTCTACCAGCAAGCGCTGGACTCCCTGGGTGTCTCAAGCTCCGATGCCCCCAAAGACAAGGAGATCTAACATAGAGGGGGCCTTAATAATTACCTATACTATTTCGGGGGTTCCGTAGTATGATTATGTTATGTTATAATATGCACCAAAACCGGCCCAAAACCCTATTCTATTTTTTAAGGCCCCTATATTAGCCTTGTGTCTGTTCGGCCGGCTCTCTCTAGCAAGGGTTCACTGTGGCTAGTATCATATGCAATCTCGGTCTAATAGGGCTATATACTCCGTGCTATTAGGGGCCACAACCTACCATTTTGTAGGGGTTGCGGCTGCAGATAGAGCCTGGGACCTAGGCTTGAAACCCAAAGCCATGTAGCGTAGTCCTACCTTTGGCTAGTAGGGAATGGAAGCATGGTCGTAATAGGAGTTATAATTGTACCGCATTCCTCCATTCCCTACAAACCAAAGGCAAGTAGTCCCTACTTGTAAGCCCTAAACCAACCCCTGTCACCCTAAACCCTAAACCCTACTTGTAAGCCCCAAACCAACCCCTGTCAGCTCCCGAAAATCGTCTTTTCCAGAAGCCAGGGCTTCAGGGCTTAAGTTTTCATAGGGCTTGGCAGACAGAATCCCTTATTAGGGTTTAGGGTTTAGGGTTTAGGGAAAACTCAGAAGTCAAGCGAGTCGAAGGACCCACTTCCCGAGGATCCTGAGTAGAGGAGACATAGGCCTCAAAGCCTCAGAGCTTCCAAGGCTTTCGGGTTGCCCTGGGTTTAGGGGTTTAGGATGGTTTAGGGTTTCTCACGTACCGAGTGCCTCTGAGAGAGAGAGAGAGAGAGAGAGCGGGAGGGAGAGGGGCGAGGACCGGCAGAACTCGAGAACGCAATTTTGCTAAAGAGGTCAGGCTGGACTTTTTCGGGGGATAAGAGGTGCTGTTGTAGGTGCATGTGTGTCCTATGTGTTGGTGGGAATGTCAACCAGCGACCGATTTGGCAAACATAGCCCCATCCAAGCCGGTAGAAGTGTAGTGGTCGGCAACCACCTCGGGGGAAAAACTGAACTAGGCCTATTACACGTCCTACTGGGTTTGTACCGGTGTTGTTCGTTCAGCAAAGCCCACGCGGGTGCCGAGGTGTAACTGCAGATAACTGACCCCCGGGGAAGAACATGTGACCCTATGCCGTATGCTACTTTGGCTGTCATGTTCTCTAACAACCCGGGGGACAACTTCGTAATGTTGATAGCGCTGTGCACATCATGTCGACGGGTCTGCAAAACATACTGGCCTATGCCCTTAGCCTAGTTATGTGTGAGTACCCAGGTCATGCAGACCCTCGAACAACACGCTGCGGCCTACACTCCACCGCAGTAACCCACTACAGTCACTACGGTATGTCTCCGCTCCATAACTTCGTCTTGTCCTTCTACGCTGTGGTTGGAACCGTCCAATACACTTTTGAAATGAAGCGGGGGACATGTGTGGCCTAATTCACATGTGACAAACAGATGACTGCAGCTGAAACTTTAGATTGAAATATCCTAGTTCTCGGCCCCTTTCAGCAATGCCAGTCATCTCGCTTCACTCCCCCTACGAGCCCGTTAAATGGCGGGCGGGCCATAGCGTCCGGGGGGCTTGACTCGCCCCTTAAGCCTGGGAGAAGAAGAAGAGAGGGGCAGAGGATTGGCCGTAGTGCAAGGATCGGGCTATGCCCCAAGCAAATTTGCAAAGCAAGGGGCATATGGGCACATGATTCTTGGGGTTAGGGTTTCGGGGTATAGAGTTGTTGAGGTATAAGGCTTTGGGGTTGGAGCGGGGTTATGGAACAAGTTTGGGGTTTTAGGGTTTTGGTGTTTTGGGTAGAGGTGTAGGGGGGGTAAGGGCTTAGGTGTTTCGGGTTTTGGGGTCAGGGGTTTAGGCAAAACAATTCTGGGGCTTGGTCTTGTTGTGAGGATACCGACGTCGCAGAGATTTTCCACCTTTTGGGTGCTCTGAGGCAGGGACCGAGAAGCCGTGAGACTTGGCGCTTGCACCGGGTTGAGTTTAGGTTTAGACAAGAAGCCTCTGTACTAGATTGCTGTCAGTTGCCCTGAGTGTGTGTGTGTGTGTATATATATACACATATAATATGCACATAAATATATGCATATGTGTATATATATATATGTGTGTATATATATATACACATATATCCCAAAGCCGTCTTCCAATGATCATTCTGCGCTTTCAGAACCACCAGAGCTTCGAACCGTGAAGGCCCTTTCCTGACATCTACAATTTTCTTTAGAGTTTAGGGCCGTTTAGGGTTTAGGGTTTAGGGCTGAACCTCCAGAAAACCTGGCTTTTGTTTGTTTGAAGAAAGCGTGAACAGGAACCCCCTTGAAGGATATGTTGTTTAGGGTGCAAGTATCCCTAACCCTAAGAGTACTTGGACCCCTAGGGTAATCCTGAGCCTACAGAACCCGTTTTTCGAAGCCGATTCTCGCTTGCAGGGTTCAGAAGCTGGTGGGGAGTGCCAAAGAGGAGGACGGGTCGTGGATTTCGGAGGGTGTTGAGAGCCCCGATGATCAAACACATGTTGGAATCAGTCCAAACGATGCGAGTGCCTTCAAGACAATTGCGGTTGAACGGGGACACCAAAAATCCTTGCAAGAATGACTTCCAGACTGCCCAAATTTTCATTGCACCAGCAACATGAGTTCAAGCGCACAAAATACTCATGGACGTGCAACGTCCGCTCTGCTGGCTCGTTAAAGGTCTGCGTGTTAACCTATCCGCATTGTAACGAAGCCGCCTGTGTAACGAGAAAGCCTACCTAGCCTGAAACCAAAAATCTCTCATCCTATGTAAATCCTACGCCCGAAATTTTACCGCACACGCTGAGCCCTAGCCGCATCGTCTATATGCCAAGGCCCGAGCCTTAAATGCTGAAAGCCTAAGATGTGTAGTCGAAGAAGCAACCCACCAACCCCACACTGTAAACACGAAAGCCTTGTCACCCAGTTTCCATTAAAAAACAGATGTTCAAACAACTCAACCATTACCCAGAAGGCTTGCAGTCAGGGGTGAGTGGCTCAGGAAAAGGATTTTAAACAAGTATAACAATAGTGTTCCGCCGTTTGCCTTCGTACCTTTATTTTGTTAAAGCTGCACACGCTTTAGCCGGGTTATGGGCCCTTTTCGGATGGTTCAAGTTTTTGAGGGTTTGGGATGTTGAGCGGCTTCTTGTTTCAACCCCACCCCAGATTTCCATGTAGCTCTAGGTCCTAGATATTTGTTCTTTAGTTTAGAAACTTATGGCTTCCTACCCTTCAGACGCTTTTAACCCAGGACCGAGAGAGCCCAATATGCCCTCACAGTTGAGTTGAAGGGCAGTTAAACTATAGAGGGATCCATTAATGTATATCACTGGGCTCTGTGGGCACGGCTGTGAACCACTCAGCCCTAAGACGTAAGCCCTGTTGAAACTTGAGGCCCTAAAGCGGTTCTAAAGCCATATCCGAATTCCACACCTAAACCCTAACATCATGAGTAGGAGGACGACGAGAAGCCTTCTTTGCAGGGTGCAGCAGCTGCTTCGCTGGCCGAGGCGATCGCCCTGCTGCTGCTTTGAAGCGCTTCTCTAGGACTTAGTTTGTATGTCAGTGATTTTGTATATCTGGCATGTGAGTCCACATGAAGCCTTGCAAGCAAAACCTGTGAGCATCAATGGTTCAGCAGTTGGGGTCCCGCTGATGTTATGGATATATTTCTATGTCATGGTGTAGATGCCCCAACTAAAACTCTACATCCGAGGCGATGTGCTCGAGCGTCACTGCCCTCAGCGGCCTCGGATGCAGCTCGGGCGCGTGTGGCCTCGTCCCTGGGAACTGCACTGCTCCACGCGCCAAAGGGTCAAGAGGAGCTGGTGAGCTGCTGGTGCTATGAGGGTTTAAGATTCTGAGGTTTAGGGCTTTTCGGGCTTTGGGGTTCAGGGATTTAGGGTCTATAGGGTGCTGGGACCACGAATGTTGAAAGCATCGGTCATGCATCGGCATATGCGACCAGACAAGTGTACATTGACACATCAGCGCGGCAGTTCGGCCGTCCTGTGGTTCAGATGGTGTTGCCATGCCGTGCGAGCTTTGACATCACCAGATCGCAAGAATGATCCCTGACTCTGAGAATACCCTGCTGTAGCCCAAGCGGTGGCCCATGTGCAAAAGCCAGTGCGAAGCGGACCTGAGACGCACAACACAGGGGGAAGCCTGTGTGGTGTGAGCCTGCATGGCATAGTCACAGTACCAGTATCAAGCCCTAAGGGTCAGTATTTACTCTGGCCTTAATCCCTAAAAAGGTACATTGGGCCCAAGGTATATACTATTTGGGCAACCCTGAACCCTAAATCACTAAGTCCGAGCTCAAGCCCGCGGCCCTAAACCCAGACCCGAAGCTACAAGCCGTAGACCCCACGCATCCCCGCACCCTTTACGCGGTTAAACCCTGTTTGCAAACACTGGGCGTGGTAATAGCAACCTTAGTATAGCATACCTCAGGCCTTCTGGTGACAAGGGCCCCTAAGTAAGCCCACGCCCCACCGAAATCAAGCTGTTCTAGTTTGCCAGGGCCCAAATCCCTACTCAATCCCTAATCCTGAACCCTCAACCCTAAAAGAGCACTATGTGGAGCCTTGCCTACCCTAAACCCTAATCCAAATTCCTCTAACCCGAAACCCTAAGCCCTAAAAGAGCAGGAGCAAGGCATGGCGCGAGCCAAAGGCTCATCCTTGGAAGAGGCAGTGGCCGTCCTTCGAGAGGTGCGCTTCGAGACCCTTCACGTAGGAGTTTCCGAAAATCAGCGGTACCTCATTTGGGGTCATTATAGTACGGATCCTACTATTTAGGGTACCATATTAGGGTCCCCTAATTTTGGGAAACTCCCACGTGCTCTGGTGGTAAAATGAGCTCAGAATACATCGAATATTCGGTATAAGGTGTAAACCCCACAAAGCCTGAAGGGCTGAGTGTACACTGTATAGTCTTCAGGTGTTTGGGGCTTTAGGATTTAGAACAGTTTTCGTACTTAGTGTGTGTTGAGTTCTCCGTCGCAGGGACTTTCGATCTGCAGTTGAGGGTTTGGGTCTTGATTCGAAAATGGATTCGAGTCGCATAGCAGGTTGACCATGTCATTCACTTCTAAAGATTTCAGTGCGGAACTAAGGGTGTGAGCGTCTATTCAGCCAACTTAGATCAGATTGTACATGTGTCGCTTCGTTTCCACGAGCTAGCTCATCGTCTACGATGTGTGAAGTCAAGCCGAGAGCCATTTGGCCGACAAACGCAGTCGATGTACGGATATGAGGGACAATTCTCGAGCCTGGTGGAAAGCTTCGGGCATGTAGGATACAAGTGGTCATTAAGAAGTTCAACTCCAGTCGTCCCACTCCTTGGTGCCCTGATCCTTCAAGCAGACTTCACACCTTCAGCGGTTTCGACTTTGGCAGGCATGCCGTCTTGACTCCCAGCGCTGGTCCGCGCCGCACGGCTGCATCTCTTTCACCATGTGTGGTCATTGCAAGTAGACAACAGTGTTGTCTGGCTTCAGAACCCCAAAGCCCTGCATTAAAACCTCATGTCATGGGGGCAGTGGATCTAGTTAACAAAGTATGTTGTACCTCGGGAGCCACTAGAGTTTCAAGTGGTATCCGTATCTTTGTCGGAAATCGCATTGCAACTGGATGTAGAGATTACAGGACCGCTGCCGTTACTTAATACTTTATTTACAAATTATTTACGGGGTTAAGGGTTGGCTTAGCGTATGCCTCTGACCCGAAAAAGCTGACTTTCTGACCTGATTGTTCATATATGGCGTGCTTTCACGAAGTGCAGGAGCAAGGAAAGATCTTCGATCCTGCTCCGGACCCCAAGCCTGAACCAACACCTTCCCGATAAAATGACAGCTAACAATCCCTGAAGCCTTAACTCAAGCCTGCTAACAGGCCCTCCTGAGCCCAACTACACTCCCAGTGGAAAACCACTTTCTCGACCTCTGCGAACGGACAAGGGACGTCTAAAAACAAAATAACTCAAGCCTGCTCGTCAGAGAAGAACTTTGAACGTGAGCAGTCACCGCGAAACCCGAAGCCATGAACTGCTGTAGCTCCCGATTGACCAGGTGGTATAACCTCAGCCGGGCATTGGCGCTTTTCAGCCTCGTTGCTTTGCCCTTGCAGTGGAAGGTTCAGGGCTCGAAGATCTAATCTAATAACACGACTAGTGGACTCAGGAGTGGCCCGAAGAACCTGCATGTAGGATCACGGGACCTCGTCAGAAGGTTCGCAGTAGTCATATGAGTACTACGACATCCAGTAAGCCCCTTTCAAGGACTCAAGCAACAGGACTCATTCATCTCCTTAGTCGATACCCCCGTCCAGACTTGTCGCCTTTCCGTAGTCGTCGCTATGCCAATACTGTTCACCCCCAAATTCAAACGGAAGACACATTCAAGTACCACATATAGCACAGGTATACCTCACACATGCAGAAATTGCTTAGATAAGGGTTCGGACCAGTCCAAAACCCAAGAATTCACAACTGTATGCCAACTTCATGCACCAGATTTCCACCTGATGAAGAAGATGATGCTTTAAAGGATCGGAGTCAACACAGCAAAGGCGGTGAAGCCTTGAGGTAGGATGACAGTTGGGGGCATATAATTCTCAGAATTCGTCATAATGTAGATCCCTTGTTAATCAACCCCTCTGCTTTATGGGGTTAGAGTGAGGGATCCTAAGACAGGGGGCCTTCACAAGATGGGTGAGAGGTTTAAATGAAGGAGGCGTCTACATGACAGGGGTCGCCCCACAGTTTCAACGCTTGGCCCTTCTGGGGAACTCCCACAGAGAGGAAAGAATGAGCAACAAAAGCCGAAACGCGTACCACACAAACTTGTAGTCCCTAAACCTGCAACCCGACACCCCTACAACATCCTAAAACATAAATCCTGCCTAAACCTAAGCCTTTTGACCCAAACGCTGTGCTTTCAACCCTGCACCCCCATCCCTGAATTGCGCCCTAAATCAGGAAATCCCTACACCTTAAGCCCTAAATTTCCCTAAATCCCGAACCCCTAAAATTCAAGCTTTGAGGCCCTACATCCTTCCGGCTGAATGCAGGAGCTCTTCGATACAAACAGACTTGGATCCGTTCCAAAAACAAACGCTGCTTTCCATATAAGACTCGATTAAATCCTAGTCTAAGCCCCTAATCCTAGTGCCATAAACCCTCAAGCTCAAATCCTTCTGCCTTGGACATGAGGACAGAGAGCGACAGGGCTTCACGGATGAGTTGCGTGCTCTCACGGAGGTGAGGGGTTTCGGCTCTTTGGCTTGAGGCTTTTGCTTTAGGGCTGTTGGCATTAGGGTTGGGTGTGGCCTTAAAGGCCTAGGGGTTTAGGGTTTAGGGTTTAATTAGGGTTGGGTGTGGCCTTAAAGGCCTATTAGAGGGACAGCAGTAGCTTGCACCTTGTTCTTCGGGCACAATGTAGGTCGGGAGAGTTCAGGGCTCTCGGATCTCAGCTTCAGGGGCGTTATGACTTCGGGGTTTCTCTTCGCCACCTGACTTCCTAAGCCCGCCAGCAAAACGACCCAATCAGAAGCTGGGCTTTCAACAAAATGACACATCCCCAACTCAGAACCACTATATCCACTTCACTCCACAATCCCGGATTGGCTGAAATTGAAGCACAAAAGATGCTTCAGAGAGATAATTACAGTGGATCCAAACGCTGTACCTTCAACTTTTAACGATGGCTAATCATGGGCCTACTTCTAAGTGGAGTTCACCACATGTTCAGCTCTCAAGCCCTCTAGTCCCAAATCCCTGAGTGCTGAAACCTTAAACCCTCCGCTTGTCCGAGCTGTGAAAGTGTATACCTCAACCAGGTGGAAAAAGAAGCCTTCACATTAAACCCCTCAACCCCAAACCATAAACTCCCAAACGACGTGAGCGCCGAAGCCCTAAACCCTAAAAGCCCGATAACAACATGGAACTCAACAGAACCGGGAGGAGCGGATCGCAGCCCTGCGGGCGGCGCAAGGTCTTCGGCCCAGGCATGCGGGCTGCTTGCACCTCGGCTTAGGGCTTACGCCTGTGTAGGGTTTAGAGTATACGTAAGATATTGCTGCATATATTATGATAACATACTGTACCATAGTATAACATAATATACGAAAGTATACTATAATATGCTATAACATACTTGTATATATATATATATATACTATAGTATACCATGAAATGAGCTTGTTTTGCAGCTTCAGACCCTTGGGTCAGACCCTTGGGTTTAGGGCCCTGGAGGGCTTATAGGCATGATGCGTATGAAGACAGGCAGGGACGTTTAAGCATGATGCATCTACCCAGAGGCCCCATAGTAGCTCCTTTTGGGGGTTCATATATAGAATCCTATAAGGTAATCCCAAAAAGGAGCTACTATGGGGCCTCCGGGTAAAGACAAATAAAGGCAAAGTATACAAACACTACCTACTTGGGTTTGTTTTGGAGTTTCAGTGGGACAGGCCGTTGGGCACTTAAGCCCGACATCCCTTTCTAGATAAACCATAGAATTACGGAAGCCCTATCTGGGCAGGAGGCAGAGAAAGTCGGATAGAATGAGATTGCATGTTGCTGCTAAGACTGCCTCGGTTCCCCTTTCCCCAGCGATTGCCTGGAAAGTCTTCACAGGTACTTCATAGTGGCTCATGAAAGGGATTTGCTTTCCAGATCCTGCCGGGCCAAGGTACCGGTTGGGGATGGCTTGCCGGGAGAAGGGAGAGAACCAGGAGGCACAATCTGCAACTACGGTTATAAGATGCAATAGTTAGTAGTAGACTGTGCCGTACTATAGCATACTAGAACATGTACTACGGCATACTATAGCCTACAAGCTAGCTTCTACTACACAGCAAGTACTATATCCTCGAGATTCGGATTGAAGGGGCTCAAGGTCAAGAACTCACGATGAGGTGTACGATTTGTGCTAAGGGTTGGGATGTAGGCTGCGAGGTTCAGGGTCACACAAGTTGAAGTTATGGGCTAATCCGTGTGGCCGTTGAAATCACATAGAGTCGTTCTGCCGAGTCGCATTGCATGGTTTGGCGGACTGGTTGTTCCAGAAGGATACCTAAACAACGACATTGCGACTTCTGCGCTTTGTGCTTGCATAGGTCTCTTGTTGTGCATCGGCGGCTTATGGTTTTTACGGGTATCGTCTCAGTCGGGGAGTTGTTTGGCCTCATGTTTGCAGGCCCTGTAGAAGCAAGACTCTACATGACCGATTGAGATGGAGCACAGCAACCCTTAAGCTTCTTTCATTGAGGGTCTCATAGTGGTCAGGGTGTGGTCATGCGGATGAAAGGTGACTCTATACCCTTCCCATGTGCTGAGATTATGGGGGAGGGCTCTATATAAGCCTTTCTGACAGCGCTGCTACCCTTTGAGAGTTACCATGAAAAGAGTCGCCACGGTTAAGAATTCACGCTGTAAGGTGGTTACAAAGGTACGTGGCAACTGCCTGCTTGGATCTCACCTTCGCTGAGGCTTCAACAAGTGAAGATACTGATGCAGCCGTGAGTTTAATAAGCCTCGCTGAAACTGCAACCCTCAGCCCATCAGCACAGACTTTTGACGGGCATCTTGTGCCAGCATGGTCCAAGTTGCGAAAGGCGAAGCCCTACAGCCGAAACCAGTAGTCCAAATTGAGGCCCTCACCTTGCTGACAAACTTCATGGAGGCAACAGAGGGCGACAAGAGTGAGACTTGGTTGCAGAGGACTACATCCTTTAACAGTGTTTTCCACAAGTGACAAGGGGAAGCCTTGTGTAGAAGGCTTCATTCGAAACAGAGACACACAAAGTCTTCGTCGTGACGTGTTGAGGATTTCGAACTTCTGCAACCCGAGTAAGGCTCCAGCGTTTCCAGTTCCGACTGCCGAATGCCAGAACACCCCCGAGCCGTACCGAAATCCTACAAGCTCTTTGAACTTGCAACTTGTCATAGTTACTGCTCATGGACAAAATCCTTCCAGTGAGTATCCTGCAATCCGGAGAGAACGGTCTAAATCGTCTTGCACGCAACGCGGGATTGTGTCCTTCGGCAACTCTACACCGACACTCTCACTACCCTACTTACAGACATTGAGCCAGACCTGTTTCGGGTTTCTGTTGCGGTTGCGAGTTCAAGCGTTAGCCCCACGTTGACACGGTACTTAAGCGACTCTTTTGGGCTCGAGCTGTAAGCGACAGACATATACGCACCACCCTTAAAGTGAGCATCCCAGCCCGATCTATTGAATTCAAACCAGCCGACCTAGCTGAACAGGATCAACGCTTGCAACTTCCTGGCCTCCCAGCGCTGGTCAATTAAGCTTTCAAACACCATGAAGTGAGAAAATGCAAAGTTCGACGCCAGAGATGTCCGAAGTCCTGAACTCTATATCCTAGATTCCAAACCAGCCTTATTATCTAATCCTAAATGACGTATCTGTTCACGCAAAAGCACCTTTATCACATACTTTATTGACAACTCCGAAATCCTAGGCAGGGAGTTTGCGCCGACGTGCCGGTGCCAGCCACTGGCTCGCGGTGCTCCGAGGGGCCACTTGCCAGTGTTAGGGTTTGAGGGAGCAGGGGTTAAGGATGAGGTGATGATGGATGAGGGTTTTCAGCATAGGGTGTTGAGTGCGCGATTTTGGGGTCTAGGGTTCATTGGCAGCCCAGTTTAAACCCTAAGCAGCAAGCCCTAAACCCCTAGACTAAAGCCCTATCTCTTACAGCGACATCAAAGGAGCGGTATACGTCGTCTGGATTATCGGTGCCATGAAGTTTAAGCAGGGTTTGCGGGGGATACGGACTGCATGGGAATACTTTTCGCCGTTGACCCACACCATACACGTTTCAAGCAGCAGCAGGACCCCAAATCCCGAACTCTAACCCCTAAACCAGCAGGAGACTACAGCAACGGCTCCTGCCGAGTACGTGGCTGGCCTCTTCGATGGCTACGCCGAACGATTTGATGAACACTTGGTGGCTCTGCCCTAACTAATAAGGTGATTAGGTCGTCTATCTTCCATTTGCTGAAACCCTCAAGTATCTAGGACTGTAGGTTGCGGGTATCTGGTTGCTGATGTGGCTTCGGGTTAACGTCCATGCAGTATGCGCCAGGCTGTTGAGTTCGACTTCCTTCTACTACATATCGTCGAAGTACGAAGATCCATCTCGTTGCGGTTATCAGTTCCCCTATGTACTTTCCCTTTGAGTTCCTGAGATTCTTTGCTGTTATGAATGCATGCTGACTTCCCGATTTCTCGTAACATGTAATCCCTCAAAGCAATGTCCAGATGTACCAATAGACGTAACTTTGGATTTGAATACCGGGCCCTAGTACCCAAAACTAGACCGAAACCTTGAACCCGGGCTGCGAACCTCGGCCCTTCAACTTAGCTGCCAGGTCGGTGCCCTCGAGTATCGGACGCCCGAGCTCTTAGCAGAAGAGCTGGCACTCCTCAAGGATCTCATTGAGCAGCAAAGCGGGGAGTCGCACCAAACACGCAGCATATCAGCGCCGCTGAAGGTAGGAGCAGTATAATTCTGTACTAAAGGCATCAGCAGCTGGAAAGGATTGTAAACACCAAGAAGCACAGCTCACACAGCTCATGATTATACGATCGTATACTGACAGTTCTAGCATGTTCTAGCCACTGCCAGAATTTGGCTAAACCTTCATGCCGATAGCATTGCACCCTAGCGCAGTAAATGTAGTAGCTTGAGTGTTGCAGGCACTGGTCACACAGTCTAACAAGTACCTACAACAGTCAATCTGAGTCTTCCTGCGCTGTTCCAGATGTGACCAGTACATGACACTCAGGGTGTGAAATGAAGACCCCACAGTTGAGCGCCACGATCCCAAACCCTATAAACCAATGCCCAAAACCCTAGGCACCAATGCTCGCAAGCCTTAAACCTCTAAACATTCGGAGAAGTTTGGCATTTTGAGGTTCAGTGGTTGGGGTACAAGGGGTTTCTGGGTTTGGTTGGATTGGGGTCCGTTTTCAGCTGGTTAGTCCCCGCCTTTTGTGCTCCTGAAGTCCATGAGTACCTGTACCCTATGGTGAGGGTTGTTTAGATACGGAACTGTTTGGGGTAGCATTAATCCAATTCCAGGAGCTGGGTTTCTGGAACCCAAGCATAGAGCTTTGATGAAGTCATGCCTGAACCATCCTGAACGCCTTAGCTGCCTTCAGACCTGGAGCTCTGAAGCCAAACTCCGAAGCATGTTTAAAAGAAAAGCGTACAGAGAAAGAAAGAGAGACAGAGAGAGAGAGGGAGAGATAGAGAGAGAGAGAGAAAGAAATTGGGAGGGCGAGAGCGAGAGAAAGGCTGACGAAAACTGCGACAGAACAGGCAACTGCTAAACATGTTGGAAAAAGAACTGTTCCATACACGCAGAATCCATATACTTAGAATCTTAGAACCGCGCAAGAGGAGACCTTGTTGGCCGAGAGCCCTGACTCCCAGCCGTTTGCGCGCTGCGCGGATCTGGGCTGCGGAACTGGGCTACCTGGGCTGAGCATTAGCATTCTAGGCTTACCTTTGGTTAGTAGGGAATGGAGGAATGGGGTACACCTATAACTACTATTGCTACCATTCTTCCATTCCCTACTAACCAAAGGTAGGTAGGGGGTAGAGCTGGGGAGATGAGGCTCAATCCGGCTCAAGGCCCCTCTGGCAGCGAATCGGCTTAAAGAACACCCGTTTTCTGTGGTTTCACACTTTAGAGCACTAACAGTGTGTGTGTGTGTCTGTCTGTCTGTCTGTCTGCCTGTTTGTCTGTCTGTCTGTTTGTCTGTGTGTGTGTGTGCGCGTGTCCGTGTCTGTCTCTCTCTGTGCGTGTTGTGCTTGCCGTGCCAACTTGGGGCATTTGGTCTTGCAGCTGTGTGTTGAAATGCCAGGTCCTTGGAAAGAATTGCAAACATAGAAAAAGAATAGCCATATCCTGTAGAAAAGGATGAACCCTGATCATGACTTTATTGATTGTGTTGCCCATTTTGATGCTCCTGTGGATTCGATGCCGTGGACGTTGATTGCAAACGATGAACCCACGGATGACGATGATGGTGGTGATGACGATGATGATGTTGACAGATGTGAGGCAGTCGTCGACCGGCTGATTACGACCGTCGCTTTGGAGCTGGTTATCGTTGTGTTGTTGTTCCATGAGGATCCTGTGGTTGGCGTAGTGGGCTTCGTGGTAGTTTTGGGCAGAAGGGGCACATTCTGCAAGGTGCTATTCTCTTCTAAATTCTAGTCTGTTGTTTCCATTCCGTTCCATGCCATTCCTATTGCTATACGGTACTATACGACACTATACTACACTACTGTACTGTACTATACCATACTGCACTATGCGAAACTATGCTTGTATCCGTCCACGGTCGGTCTGTGCAGTTCAGAGTACCTGAGCCCTATGCCATAGCCCTATGCAACCAAGGTTGATGGGACCGCCTTTGCGAGGATTGGGTGTGCAACACCTCGAGGCCAAAGCAATACATTTCAGCCCAGGAATGGTTTGGGGTTTCAGGGATTAGTAGTTCAGCAGTTTAGGTGGTTATGTTGAAGGGGTTCACTGAGGCAGCTTTTGGGGTCTATTGCTTTGGTTGTTGAGGGTTCAGGGGGTTCAGAGGCTCTAGGGGTTATGGAATCGCACAAGTCCTGATGCAAAAACGGGTTTATAGGATTAAGGGTTCCAGGTGCAATCAGAATATCATAATGTTGGTCAGGGTTGAATCGTTCTGCGGCCTACTTTCAGGCAGACATCTCTGTTTGAAAAAGTTTGGACAAGGCAGACTCAGCTAAAGAGGAACCCGGTCTGCAGATTTGTTCTAGACATTTTCGAACCTCTTTGGAGATGACTTCTTGTAAGCTGTGAGGGCGTCGACCTCTCCGCAAAGATGTTGGAGGTGGCGAAAGACAAGGCCGCCGGGGAGTATCGGCTTTATGCTTTCTGCACTTGTTCGTGCTTCTGTTTGGGTATTGGGATTGGTACGTG
The DNA here is from genome assembly GCA_003297005.1 of Symbiodinium sp. clade A Y106. Lineage (NCBI taxonomy): Eukaryota > Dinophyceae > Suessiales > Symbiodiniaceae > Symbiodinium > Symbiodinium sp. clade A. Next base: position 189,774 of record BGNK01000709.1, read on the forward strand.
AGACTTCGACATGATGTAACGCGAACTTCGTACAAGTACCCAAGCATCCATGACTGCACGCTGATCTTCTGATGCTTCGACTTCGATCCTACAGCTCATCCAGATAATATGAACGAGTAGAAATGTCTGCGCGGAAACATGCCCTCAATTCTTCAACCAATACTGGAACGTTCGTTGTCATTGTCGGATTTCGGAACAAACGTTCGGCCTTGATCTGATGAGGCCATTGACTGAAGACATTGTCTTGTCCAAGCAGTTTGTATGACATACTGTATACTATACTATACGTGGAACTCCCCTCCATCAACTACCATGCTCCTGCATCTGAAAGCAACTGCATCTTTGAAGCGGAGCTTGCCCCTCTCATCAGGATCGCGGCTACAACAGGCTCGTGTGTGGCGACCTGGTAGATATCTTCGAAGAAGACGACCAGGCCTGTCGATTATCGTCACGGGCTGCAAGCGCCCAGTACCTAAACCCGGACAACACTGAAAGGGCCCTAGGTAGGCCATTGGAATATTATGATTTTTCCGTTTTTGGGCTGAAGAGGATGTTGTTTACGAATTATTATATTTCAAATGCTCTAAGGGCCCACCTAGGGCTCAGGATATTTCGGCAATGAAGCGCTGGGCGGATTGCAGCTACCTCCACACTGCCTCAGGGGCTCTTCAATCCTCTATATAGTGTCGGGACCCAAAGTTCAAAGTTGCTGTTGAGCTCAGCCACACCACGCCACAGACCTCGCCGGCAATCCGCGGGATGAGAACCAAGAGTTGTTTTGAGCAACATGCCAAAAGCGAGCAGCCGTCCTTAACTGCAGAGACAGGAGCAAAGCAATCATGACTCACCAGCATTAGCAACTTCATCGTTATCACCGTCACCATAGCTGGTCTCCATTCCTAGCTGCGTCTCTTGCTGCTTTGGACGAAGGCAACTAAATTCGACCTCGTCGTGGCCGCAGATGTCTTTGTATACGCAGCCTCCTCAGGGGTTGTGTTGCTTTGCCTACTATAGGGGCCTAAATGATTGCCCATACTATTTTGGGGTTTCCTTGTTATGATTATAGTATAATGGGCCCCAAGACCTTATTCTAATTATTAAGGCCCCTATATTACTCTTCCGGGTTATCGGCCGCAGCTCCTGAACCCTACCTAAAGGCTCCATAGTAGTTCCTTTTTGGGGTTTGTATGGAATCCTATAAGGTAATCCCAAACAGAAACTACTATGGAGCCTATGGGTATTGTACATGAAGCAGGGTCTTTACGAGGGATGTTGGATGCATGTATATCGGATATCGGGCTCTTTCAAGCATTGGTGAGCAACATTACCGTTCTCACTTTGAGGGGAGCAGCAATAGCAGTAAGCAGTAAAGAGCCCCACCCTGCAGAGGAACTGAGTGCGACCAACCTTCTCGGCCACAACTGGTAATACTCCTGAACCTGGTATTACCAACTGTGGCCGAGAAGGTTGGTCGCACTCAGTTCATTACCAACTGTGGCCGAGAAGGTTGGTCGCACTCAGTTCCTCCGCAGGGTGGGGTTCTGTACTGACTTTACTGCTATTGCGAGTATGAACCCTGATTCCCCAACCTAGGACCTACGGGCAGTAAGGCGCTGTGATCTGGCTACAGGCCATATTGGGGTCTGGCACGCCCGGGAGTCTGGCCGTGGGCCCTAGACATCTTTGCTCCGCCCCCAGGACGAAGTCTTGCGTCCGCAGCCACGAACCGTAAACCCCGCACCCTGAAGCGTACGTAGATTCCCGCAACCTTGAAAACTCTAACTGCCCGAAGCCATCAGCAAGCCCACCCACACAAATCCATAGAAGTCAGCCGCGCGCTTTTCTTTTACCTGCAAAGCTTTTGTCAGCAACCCTATTACACCCCATAAGCCCCTGAGCTCTGGAAATCCCTAAGCAACCCCAACCCCAACCCTAAACTCTAACCCCCCTAGTACACTTCAAAATCCCTACGCCACCAGAGGTGGGCGACTTGCAACCCGCCCTCTCCGCGGCCTCGCGGTCGTTGACGGCTCAGGGCGCTGTCGCCTTCTCCACCGAGGTCCGGGGTTCGACATGAGGGTTCGATTCTATGGGTTCAGGATTTGGGGTCCCATCTTCGAGATCAGGATCCGATGTTGGCTTTTAGGGTCTATAGGGTCGGCATGACTGGGTGCCCTGGAGAGAGAGAGAGAGAGAGAGAGCGAGAGAGAGCGAGAGAGAGAGAGAGCGAGAGAGAGAGAGAGAGAGAGAGAGCGAGAGAGAGAGAGAGAGGGGGAGGGAGGGTATGAGGACCCGATGATGCTATTGAAAGTGCGAAAAACGGGTAGTTAATGTGTAGTGGATAAGCTATTTTCCAGGCCCCGCCTCGTGCTGGCAGCGCCAACGCAACCTCGGCAGCAATTGCTGGGATCGGTTCCAACTTTTTTTGTCTGGGTTCTTTTGATTTGATGGATGGGGGTCCTTGCCTGGTGGTCCTTATAACTTGTAACAAGGACCCGAATTACTGTGGGGTCTATAGCAGGAGCTTGACTTTTCAAAAGCCTCCGTGGAGGCAGCTGCTGAATACAACGCCTGAGCGAAACATCCACAATTTAGGGTTCAGGGTTTGGATTCAACCCCTTGCGCTGAAGCCTAACTCTTCCCACCGAGGCCTTCACACCTCGTCGATACCCACTCAAATCCGGAAACCCTACTCTAAACTCTAAAGCACTGCTCAGGCTCGAACCTGCTTGAAGTTCCGAAGTTTCATGCCCGAGAGCCCGAACTCAGGGAAGCCGAAGCTGTAGAATGAAGCTTTTCAGTCCCTGGCAGCAGAGCAACCCACATCGTAGCTTACCGTGTCCGGGTTGTACCCCCCCCCCCCTCAATGCAAAGCTGCAGCTTTTTGTCACACAGGTACCTTGGCTTTTTTGCTGCTACAAATATGCAAGGTACCTATTAATTTTCTCGTAAAGTCCACATACTATATTCCACCGAGTCATATATATTCATATACTCGCAGACCAAAACCCTTTGCTAATTATAAATGCTCCTGTAGTATCACCGTTTGCTTCGCCCGATGTTGCGAAGCTGTCGAGCTTAGAACAGTTTTGGCGCAAGTCTTGAAGACACGATGCCAAAGCCCATAAGCAGCCCAGGTCGTTCAATGTAAAATACCAATACAAGCCGCCAACCATGCCGGGCACGCCGGGACCTGATCCAAATACCCCAAACACCAAGCTTTTACACTTCATGGTCCGTCTCTCTGTTTACTTACTTCTCATCACATGTTATGTCTATCGACCCGTGTATTTTGGTATCCGAATAGAGTTCGTTTGAAGAGACCAAGGAGAAAGAAAGCAAAGTCCCGGAGGGCGGCTACAAGCTTGCAGAGACGGGCCGGTACATGTGCCCCGGCCGCTTTGGGTTTAGGGTTTCCCAAAGGGTTTTGGGATATTCTTAACTTAATAACAGTACTTAGGACCCTTCGGGTTTTAGGGTTCCCGGCAGTCGCAATAGGCCTGGATGCAAAAAGGGTTTACAGGGCTTAGGGTTTGTCGTGAAATAGAGCTTAGGCGACGGCATCTTGTGTCAAAGCCTGTTAGTGAAAGGTTTTTTTCCTTCTCCCCCCGCCCCGCCCGCTGCCGCATAAGGCGGCCAAACCACCCAAAGCTATTCAACTTCCTTTTGAACTAGTTCAACAACACGCTTTCCTTCTCTGCGCCTTTCTTTCCAATTCCGCACAAGCCGGAGGTCTTTCGAACAACCTCTGATTGACCCTGCTTGAACCTCAGCAGAACCCTTAACTATCGAACTATACTGAACCGTGGACCCAAAGCCTGAAACTGCAAAAGCCCAAATCCCAAGTTCTTTAAATAAATAGCCTACCCAGACCCTCCTTCTACCCTCTAATAATAGACCCTAAACACCTACTATTAGGGACCATATACCCCTGTTTGAGGGTACCAGGAGGGTCCTGGTATGCTCCAAAACCCTAGAAAAATAGCCCCTATACCCTCAACAGGCAACCCTTAAAGCCCTTCAAACCCTGAGCCCTAAACCCTAAACCCCTCTAAACTCTAAACCCAAAGCCCTTAAAGCCCTAAAAACCCTGAACCCTTCAAGCCATTAAAACCCGATGTCAAGCCCGTAGGCACACCGCCTCATACGTCCGGTCTACTGCCGAGGCCTTGCGAGTTTCGGGTTGAGGGTTGGTAAGGTTTAGGGTTTAGCGTTGGTAAGGTTCAGGGTTTTGTTGCAGGAGTTAGTATCAGAGCGAGTTCGATGTTTTTAGCGGTTTGCTTTCTCTGCCGTTTGCTGTAGTGTTCGGTGTGTGATTTTTTGTTGCCTGTTTTTTTAGGCTTAGAATTGTTTGTGTTGATGTTATCTTCTTGTTTGTTCTCTTCTTTTGCTCGGGGGCATGATTACAAAGGTTCAAGAGAGACTGACAGCCACAAAAGCCAAGTCTTACGACGTCTTACGGTCTATTGCTAGAACCCCAACAGAAACCCTAAAGAGCCAGCCTTTTGAAACCTTTTGGTTTCGGGTTCACAGGGGTGTCAGTCCTGAAAACGTGACACGGGGAGATTGAGGTCGAATTGATGGTCTTTGGAGTTGTATAGTTGGGTTTAGGGTTCTAGTTTAGGGTTTTGGGGTTTAGGGTTTAGGGTTCTAGTTCAGGCTTTGGGGGGTTTAGGGTTTAGGGTTGTTGTGTTTGGTAGCTTGCTGGTTTTACTTGGGTTTGGGGCTTGGGGACCAAGGTTTCATGCCCTGCCGACTCTACAGTTCATGGTTTTTTTGGCTTCTGAGGCTTTATACAGATGCCTAACCCAGAGGGTCCATATACACTACCTATGGAATTAGGCCCCAAAAAACCATCCCTGTTTGGGTTTTGGGGACCTAATTCCATAATGGTAGTGTATGTGGGACCCTCTGGGTAAGTAATTACCAACATTATCCGTAGGGTTCCTATTTCAATTGTAGTATAATACACCCCAAACCCTATTCGAATTACTAAGGCTCCTACATTAAGCCTTGGGGTTATGGGCTTTCAACCTCAAGGCGCTAGGATTCCGAAAAGTTTCGGGATTTGTACCTCGGGCCTCTAAAGGCAGAAGGGTCAGGCTGTTGAAACCCTAGCAATTGAAAACCAATAAGTATAGACAGTATAGAGTTTAGAGTCATGCACCAATTAAGCACAAAACCCAAGGCTTTTCCTGCACAATGGTTTTCTGGACCTGGCTGATCCGGAGATTTCTGTTGGGAGCCGTGGCAGGCATGCGGCCTGCGACTCTGTAAGCGCGCCAACGTCGTGCTGCGAAAGACTCTCGGCTGTTCTTGCACGGTAGTCGGTATCAATCATAATCTGTTCTGGGGAATGACCAATCATGCTAAACCCTTGACCGCAAACTACAGGAGCCTCTAACAACAGCCCAGGAATGGCGGCAAGCCTGTCCATGGCCACCTGCATCTCTTGCGCAAGATGTCGACCGAAGGTTTGTGACGTCGTTCTTCCAAGTACTGCAAGCCCGAGACTCTCAAGGTCGATCTCGTCATATCAGTTGCATCTGTGATGTGATGTGGCTAGTGCAATGCGAAGCCCGAAGTCCGAAGCCCTAGAGGCCGTAAACCCTAAAACCCGAGTGACGACCTGGAGTCTGGGCTCTTACCTATTCTTTATAGTCTCCATCGTGGTTAGGACCCAATAATATAGTTTTTGGTTAACCAAAAAAAGGAACTACAATGGAGACTATAGGTAGGAATTGAGTTTAGGGTTTGGTTCACCAAAAAAGGAACTACAATCGAGAGAGACTGTAGGTAAGTTGGCTCACGTCTCACCATGGAGTTTTTCCCGCCTACCAGGCTCGTCCCTTTGCAAGCTGTGATTGGCCTGCGGGGAATCTGCTGAAGCTGCCGGATTTTTGCTTCGTGGAGACATGAGCTCTTTATAATATACTATACTAGAGGTGTTTTGCAAAGATGTGCAGAGGAGGCAACTGCAAGCTTGCAGTTCACCAGCGGAACGATTCGCTCCTTCAGCAAGCTTCCCCTAAGGCAGTTTTCACTTTGGCCTTGCTGGAGTCATGGCGACTCGCGTGGGGGAGTTACAAAAGGTTCTCTGCCGGACCCACGCCCAAAGCCTAAAAATCTGGAGGTCTGAGTAATTCACCGTCACCTTGTAGTCCCTCCATATATATATATATGTATGTATGTATGTATATATATATATGAATATACGAGTATTACCATATACCCCAACACCCTATACTAAATATCAGCCCCCCCCCCCATTTTGAAGTGACACCCGAACCGCACTGAGTAAGAGCAGCGGTCGCAAGAGCAAACCCAGGATTTTGAGGTACAGTCTAGTCACATGATAAGGGGCATCTGGGAATGGTAGTTTTACTTATTCAGACTTCTACAAAGGGGATGCGGGAAATTGCCCTCAATGAAAAAAGCGCCCAATGTCCCACATGTGACATTGACATGTGAATCAAGCTCCAAGCACTTCGTCTTTCCTTGCGGGGCTGCGTACCTGGCCAATCGGAGAATGTTAAGCTTGCTTATCTGTTCCATGTGTACCCGATAGTATGGCTAAATGTGATAGGGCTTCATGAGTGCATGGTCTGGGTCTTCGGTTGATTGGCCCTGTTGTTCTTGTGAAGGAATGCGGAACTGAAGTTACGATTCGTCGTAATACATAGTGTCGTAGTGAAGAAATCCTGGTCCTAACTTCGTGGAAAGCCTGGTGCCCAAAGGCCTAGCTAAACCCCACAACCCTTAGTGGCCCAAGGCCACTAACGACAAGAGCATAGTACCCCGCAAGGATGTCCGGTGAACCGCGTAATTCCTTGAGGCTTTTTGGGCACCGTGGGATGAACCGGGGACACCATTTCGCCGAACTCCTGCATAATTCGTGCTCCTGAAGCCTATACACCCGACACCCTACTGCCCTTAACCCTGAACCCTATAACCCCTAGGCCCTCTCATCTCTTTGCCCAGGATGTGAAGTGCGGCATGCTTCGTCAGGTGGACATTCCCGGACAGCGCTCGCCTGAGCTCGGATCGGCTTTGAGAGCTTCCGCTTGGGTTCTGGGAGGTTGCAGTCGGGTTGAGGGGATGCGCACACCATCCATATATATATATATAAACAGATATACATATACAGTACATACTTTACCTTAAGACTCCAGTTATACACTTTGTACCTAATTTGGGTTCTAAAGGCTGTAAGAAGTACATGTTGTCGGCCAGTTGCAATGATCGGGCTAGTAGTCAGGATTTTTCTCACCGAAAGTGGCACCAAGTATGACGGGTCTACCTCTGTTGCTTGAATGGCACGTGGTTACTTCAAGTTTTCCTTAGGGCTGTTGAGTATAGATTTGAAGGTTTATGATTTCGGGCCTTGGATGGGGCTAGTTGTCGGACAATGCTTCTGCTGTGCTTCGGGCCAATGGTGGCCCACCACTTTTGGCCATGGGCCATGCCATCGTGATAGTGCAAATGAACCTCCTGAGCATGATCTGTCGCTTAACCCTCGGGTTTAGGGTTTCGGGGTTCTACCCACAGAATTGTCTGCCGCGCTGGCTCAGAGGCATTGCGATCGTGGTGCTTTCTTGCATGCCAATGAACAAGCCAACCATTGCAACGATTGTGGAAAAGAGCGACTAGAGAGCTACAAGGATATAAAGTACAGAACCCCACCTTATAGGGATTCAATTTTCAAGGCTTCAGTTTTAGTTGCTTGTTTGTTCCTAGTTGAGGCTTCGAGGCCGAAGAGTATGTTGGAAGGCTCAGCACGATGACTAAGTTTTGCATCTTACAGTTTAGGGTTTAGGGCAACAGGGACTTTTCAGCGCCTTTTTGCTTAGGGGTAGTATCCATATGGGTGGTTGTCAAAATTAGGGTCCCTTTTTGGGTACCCTAAATAATAGGTGCCGTATTCTAATAGGGACCCAAAAAGGGACCATAATTTTGACAACCACCCAAAAACACAGAGCTCAAGCCTCATGTCGGCAACAGGCCCTGCGCTGAGCCAGCAGCAGGATCGAGCTCCAAGATAAGATGGCTTAGGGGTCCTGTTTAGTGACGCTCTATGTGGTCCTGGAAGATAGGCGTGTGCACTTGAGCTCAAAAGACGCAGCATGGAACCGTCTCATATCAGGACAAATGTGCAAACCGCAAGCTTCACAGAGATGCTGCAGCATGTATATCTACTTGTTTGTAGGCTCTATAATAAACCCGAATATGGAATTTTTCAGTGCAAAAGTAGGTTCTGGTAGTGTGTGGTCATGATCTACACCCGGAGCCCGTAGCGAGCCTGTGAGAACCGTCGACACAGTCAGTCGAGCCGTGCACCGCCATTGTGCAAGAGTCTCTAAACTTGCAAAGCAATGGAGAAGCTTATGTGGTTTTGGGGTATACTGCACTCTTTCGATCTCTACCATGACTTGTGCCATTTCAAGCTTGGAGTGGTCTGGTACGTGTACAGTCCTGGGCCGGCGGGCTGAGAATTTCAGTCTCAGAGAGGGCTGCAGACAAGTGTTTGGGTGTGGTGTTGTTCGGATTTTCGAAACTGAGGGATCAGGGCTTTAGGACCCGAACTAATTAATGAAGCCCTTACAATCCTGAAAGATTGAACTCGTAAACCCCCCAACTCCTAAACATATTATGATCCGTAAGCCTCAAAGACGAAGCGTATTGCCAGCTTCTCCTGCGTGAATGCCGGCGCTACATCGCCCTTGCGGAGCTCAGGAAGGCCATGTACTACAGAGGCGTTAAGAGGTAGAAGAAGCGTTCATAGGCTTGCATTTTAGACTTGTTTGGAGTTCAGACGTTCAGATGCTCGCGGTCCACGATGGTGTTCAGGGTTGGGAGGCAAAGGAACCGCACAGCCCGCGTGCAATTCGACCCCGGTGCTGCTTGGGTTTTCCGAATCATGCACTGCACAGCCGCTTGAGAATTGTTCGAGTCTTATACACGTCAAAACGTGAGTTACGCTACAAACTCCGAGAGCGTAGTCAGCCCCGAAGGCTTCAAGGTGTTCACCTTGGAGATTAGGAGAGAGAGACAGGGAGAGAGAAATACAGTAACAGTCCGGTTGTTCCGCTTAGGTTTCAGGAAAACCTAACTCACCACGTTCTTTACCTAGTGTTGCATCATTGTGGTCTACGTACCTTCTCGAAGTTGCCCAGGTGCAAGCAAAGTTGGTGCATGAAGCTTGCACATGTATACGCTAGAATGGGCCGGAGTCCGAAACGTGGTGCGGTGGTAAGATCGGCAACTTGAAGCCCGTGTGCCGTAAATGTAGTGACCTGAAGCCGCCCATGGCCCTGAGCACAAGACCTCCTTGCACAAAGTAAAGTACAGATAGATTTATCTAGATAGGTAGATGCCGCTGGCTTAACCCACAAGAACCTACTTTTTTTATGGGGTGCCTATAAATTCCATGTTAGGGTTTATAATAAGTACCCACAAAAGACATACGTAGGTTTTGGTAGGTTAAGGTACACACAGATAGCATAAGCCCGGGGTTTCAATGAAGCTCAGAAGTCATGTTGGAGGCCTTTGAGAGGCTTTGGCGCGAGTCCTGGGCGCATGCCGCACCGGCTGAGGCTCAAGACGGATGGTAGTTTGGGTACCTTATTTGGGGTCCTTATTATAATAAGGATCCTATTTTCGGAAACTCCCAGATTGCAGTTTAGGCTCTTCGTGAACTAATACCCGAAATTGCGAGAGCATAATGCCCGAAACCTCTAAAACTCGAAAATCCACCCTGGGAGTCTTTCAGGCTTGGAGACAGTCGGTACTGGAAGCAGAGGAGCGTTTACACTGCTTGGTCATGCTACCCCACACGTGCCACACGTTCTTCCTTTTAGAGCCCACAGGCATACCCAGGATCTCTAATTCAGCATGCCTCCTTGCCCCAAGTGCTGCCAATAATCCCTAACACGAAACCGTCAGAGCGCAGTGCGGGGGATCTGTAGGCATCAAGGCCGTGAAGTTTTAGCTTCCAGATTTGAGGCTAGGGTCGGTCACATGTCGCGGAGGGGTGTATTTTCAAGCTGTATGGTTTGATAAGGGATTCTAGTCGTTTCTTGACTCTTGTCCTGGTTGTGAGTACAACGAGCAATGACGCTCAAACAGTGGACGGAAACACCCCAAAATCCGGAACGTGACTCGCACCGTGAACCATCGGCCTGGGATCTAAGTTTAGATGTAGGTTAGGTTTAGAGTGTTGCTTTAGGGGTTTAGGGTAGATCCTTCAGGCACTTTCGTGTCTCAGGTGGGGTTGAGGTTCGAGGGAGTTAATGGGGCAGGGTTCAAAGTCGACTTAGGCATGTCCCTGCTTGGTGGCTGAGATCCCATGCCTGCAATCCTGCCAAAGCCCCAGCACGGTAAAACGTAGACCCTACGCCCAGCATCTGCACCGGAACGCCAAGAGTTTCTAGCTTTCTGTGTGGGCTTCTTACAGTATCTGCGACTCGGAAACTGGTTGCACTCAGCGCCCTTTGTCTTCGCCTGGCTCAAGCTCAAGCGTCGGTTTGTCAGATCCGGGCCGAGCCGAAGAAATCCCAAGCTTTCCATGAGAGATCCCGAATCCCTACTCCTACCACCTAACAGCCCTGGGATCGCACTACCAGAATACCCGCACCTTCTACGGAGTCATGTGCAAGCGCCCCTAGTCAGGAGATCTCTGAGCTTTTTTTTTTGAGCATCTGAACACAGCCTCTGGGGTCACACGTCACACAGGTTGATGAATGAGTTGTGTCCCGTGGCGTAAACTATGCCTCCCACTAGGGGCCTGTACCGATGTCAGTGCACCAGCAACAGTAGTAAACCCCCTTCAAGATAGAGCCCACATTGGGCATAGCCCCTGTGAAGCCCTACCATGGCAAGGATCCCTGCTTCGCCATGTCCATCCATTTCCCAACATCAACCACGACCCCCAAACGCAAGTAGCAGTCGTTAACCAGCTTGTTCGTGAGGCCCCGGTCAGTCTGCTAGCCTCCAGTGGATTGCGGACAGGCTCCTTCAAAACGGCCTCTGAAATCCATCCCTACAAAGCCTGACTCCTGATAAAGCTACACCCTAAACCCTCAACCCTAAACCCTCAAGACTTAATCACTTGATCCGAAACTCTGAAGTTTCAACCCTTAACCCTCAGCCGTAAAGGGAAGGGGCCTCGATCCCAATCACACATGGCCAGCGGCATTGAGCTGCAGTCGCAGTGTCGGGGAAGCTTCGTACCGTCCTGGCTGGACGTGCCTGAGGATCCACCTCCAATAGGTTTTTGGGCTTGGTGTAGGGTTTAGGGCTTAGGGCTCTCGTCCCCTCAGGATCATATAGGGTTTTTATGTTGCAAATGTTCCTTGGAAGAACGGGATAGTCAATGGTTTATTGTCATGGATTGTCAAGAGCTTGATGTTATCAAGCTTCCTTGGAGGTCCTCTAGCTTGATTTCCACAACCCCAAACACGAAATCTGGAGCTCTTACGGGTTTAGACTTCGTGGTTTAGGAGACTTAGGATTAAGCGGTTACGGGGCTTGGGGCTTAGGCTTCAGGGTCGAGGGCTAGCGCTTTAAGGCGGGTTGAGGTCGTGAGCCGCTAGCAGAGCACTGGCATCCTAAACCCTGGAACTAAGTGGATTCCAATTCTATAGGCACCCTAGTAATGAGGGCTACTATGGCGGTGTAGAAGGTTCCTATGAGGGTTGTGTGTTTTTTCAGGGCTTAGGCTTTCAGAGTGAGCCAACACCAGCAGGATGTGGACCTTGAGGGCGTGCGGCTCCAGAAGCGCGCAAAGGCACAGCACTGAGGGCCTTCACACAATTGGTGTTTATCAGGGTTCTACAGGTCTCCACGGTTTCGTCTACAGGCTTCAGGCTTTGGGTTTCGGACTGTGGACTTTGGGTTTTAATATTTGACTAGAGTTAAATTGGGGGCTGGGTTCGGGGATTGGATTGGGAGTTTCCGAAAATAGGGTACCCTAATATAGTACCCTAAACAGTATAGGATCCTTATTATCAGGACCCCCAAAGTTAGGGTACCCCCAATTTTCGGAAACTCCCACTTGGGGACGTTGATCAGAATCCAAGTCGCAGACGGTTATGTCTGGGCCTAGGCGAGCCGGTGTCAGAGATTCTTCTACACGGCTACACCATAATTGTACCCGAAACCTAAACCCTACTATAGCGGCCTACATAATTGCCAGCAAATGTTGGGGGTTCGGTACAGTAAAATATATCCCCATAGCCTAGTCTAACGACTGAGGCCCCTATTTCAACTCCTGGGAGGCTTTCATGGTCCTGTGTGCCAGCACGTCGCTTATTGGCTTGCTTCTTGGCGGTGGGATTGCGTCCCAGAGCCCTCGACCCAATTCCTGAGTCATAAACCATAAAATTTCATGCAGCTTATTCGAGCATGCCGATCGGTTGTGTAAAAGTTGAGGTGTGATAGGGATACGACTGGGCCTTGTTCATCTTGGGCTTGTCGAGGGGATGCACGTAGTTTCCAACATTTGTTGCCTGTGCATGAATCCTTAGGGCTCCAGCAACCTACAAGTTACTATGTGGCCCAGTCTCCTACGTTTGGGGTAGCTGGAGCCCGGAGTCCGGAGTTGAAGCTTTGCCTTCACATGTGTGTTTGAATAGTGGTGCAGACCCACGGAGGCTGCCCGACGCTAGAAGCAAAAGCCATGGCGGCCATGTCCAGTCGCCGTTCTTTCGCTCTATACCCTAGATGACCTTATATGCTTCTCATCTCTGGTTGTGCCGATCGGACATGGCATACCGAAACTCTGCATCCAAAGTTGCCCACACCTCTCCCATCATGAGCACGACTACCACCAGTATCATTACCATTGTTGTTATTGTTCTTGTCATTATCATCATGAACCTAATTATCACTAGTAGTTGCAGTAGTGTTCTGTATCATGTCCTTGATTGGAGCTCACATCTGAGGATAGCGCTTGCAGCGCTCAACATCTGGGCCGCTGTCGAGGAGCCGCTTGCCACGGAAATGCGACAGCCTGCGACAGCATACATACCAGTACCATTAGGACCTTAGGGCCTTTGGGTTTAGATTAGGGTTTAATTAGAGTTTGAATGCGGTCATGTTTCGAGGTGTAGCAGCAAAGGCTCATGACCATTTTCTCATCCTCATGACTTTCCTCGTCACCATCTGCTGCATCCACCGCACTCTTTTGACGGACCAACAAGGGCTTCGCGGCGTTGAGCAGTTCTGTTTCCAGGAAGCAGGCGTGTCTTTGGCAAGTGACCGTTATAGCTGCCTGCCTGATGTGAAACCGCTGCCGATGCGCAAGCTTATTTCATTACAGTGTGGTTGCTGTTTGTGGCGAAAGTGAAACATGTTGATGCTTCACACTGTTCTCCAGTGATGAGCAAGCCAAGTTACAGGGGCTTTCGAATCGCCACTGTCATGCATGAGGTGTGCATGCTGCTCAGCTTTGTGCGGAGTCAAATTTAACTGCCCTCCGCACAGACCGTATAAACCTAAGGCGCTTGGTCGTCCTCTTCAGCCCGAGATATCCAGTGCTGTCGCCGCTTCTCTTCTGCTTGCTGGCGGTGGCTACTGTGCGGTGCCTTTCCTGCAGCCGAGACCAAAATACTGAAACATACATTTCACAGGAAGGCTTGCCAGTAAGAGTTTGGCGTGAAGCGGCAGTCCACTAGGAAATCGTGTCTATCCTAATGAGAACAGGATCGGCAAACGTGTCAGGGCTAGAATTAGCTGTTCTTTCAGAACATGACATGCGGTATGCTTGCATTGTCTCAATTTGTGCTCATATGCGTATAGATATATATACATATATATATATATATTCTACATATACACGCATGTATGCGCAGAACACGATATTTTTTCCGCGAACCCCAAGGCGAACCTTATGGTTTGTTTTCTGGGCATGCAACAGGAAATAAATGTATATGTACTCCAACATATGTATAAACATATGACCAAATACGTGTCTATTTATACATATATCGATCTACATATATACACTGTGAGGTTGTTACTTCTGTTAATTTTCTCAATTGCAGACATTGGTGCCCTGCCGGCCAGTATAGTTTCTATAAGGTGTACTAACATACAAGTGTATATATATTTATACACACCCGTGCTTATATCCGTTTTCACTTTTCTGTTTGGCGGCATATGTGTCTATGTATGTATGTATGCATGTATGTATTGTGCAAGTACTTTCATACCGGAAAGGCACAAGCACAAACATGGCTACACATACAAATGCATGCACGTATGGATGCACTGTTCAAGCGCCTTACACTTACATGTGCATGAATGACTGCCCGCATACACGTACATATGTACGCACAGTCGTGTACATATATACATATGTATATTAATATATATATATATATATATATAGATATTATACAAACATGTGCATATACTATACACATAGACAGCAGTCTAAACATAAATATACTTATATGCCCACATATGCAAATATGTAAACCGCTCAATTACCAGATGGCTGGTATGGTCCACTTAGGAGAAAGCCCGGATCAAGGTCACTATCTGGCTGTTCTCGTGGCTGGGATACTGATGTGCGATACCTTGCTGATGATTGGAATGAAGCCTCGAGAACTGAAAGTGACATTCTTAATTAATAGGTGTTGTCATGACGTTTATTTTGCTTCTATGCCAGCTGTTGGTGACTCGTGTTCCGTGGAAGGGCACACTTGCCGGGAACGACACTTCTGGAGGATGTGCACTATTGCACAGCTGCAGCCGGGCATAAAATGCCTGTCCTCGACATCATTAGCCGAAGCGAGACTTCTGCAATGGCGAAAGTGAGTGTGAAAGTACAAGTTTCTGCATACCGGAAAGGCACAAGCACAAACATAGCTGCAGACACAAATGCATGCACATATAGATGCACTGTACACGTGCTTTACACTTACATGTGCATGAATGACTGCCCGCATACACGTACATATTTACGTATAAACGTGTACACATATATTTTTATTTCCAAACATGTGCATATACACATAGACAGCAGTCTAAACATAAATGTACTTATATGCCCACATACGCAATTATGTAAACCGCTTACGAGTTAGCTGCATGACTGCATCATGCCTACATGCATTTTCTGCATGCATTACGTACATTATGCCGCGTTGCCATGCGTTGCGATACATTGCAGTAGACTGCACAATGCTGCAGCACATTGCATTGCATTGCAGTATATACAATTACATTACTTCACATACATTGCAAGGCGTGCCACTACGTCGCTTCGCATTCCAAAGGTTAGGGGTGTAGTGTAGGGTTTGGGGTATGCGTGCATGCATAAATACCTACATGCATGCAGATATGTGCTGGCCATCTGCTATTTGAGCCTCTTCTGTTTATTGTTTATGCTGTCATTATACCACTCTTACATAACACATGCAAGTGACACTGTTGCAATCATGTTGTGGAGATGCTTAGACATTCTGTCCCATCTCTGAGGGGGCTTTTCCTGACCGGCCTCAAAGCGACCGGCACGGCGAATCAAAGTCGCCGATCGCGGGTGGGTAACTCAAGCGGCTGGGACTTGAAGCGACCAGTTTTGTTTAACTGGGCTGTAGACCTCAATTATATAAACCACATACCGAAACCGACCTAGATGATTGCAGCCCATGCTTCATTGTGATTCGATCGCAGTCCGACGTGTAGGTAGGGATGCACAGAGTGCCGTTCCTGAGCATGATATTCTCTCATTGTTAAGTTTGCCACCAGGAATTGCGTCCGTATTCTCGCTGTACTTTTATACCTACTACGTATATATACATATATGTATACACACACACATATATATATGGCTTTAGCTGTTTATCCGAACATAAAGGTGCACAAGACTTAGAGATCAACGCACACCCACCTCACATACATGTCTAGAAGCAGTACTGACCCAGATCAAAACTTGCATGCGCATAATTGCCATGGGCTGAAGTCCTGTAGAAACCATAAAGAACTCTGATAATTACCCGAAAGCCCCCCAAGCTGGCAAAAACCTGTGCCCGAAACTTCGACACGCCTAAGACCCCCAATAGCCCCTTGAGTGCCCCCGTGAACCCTCATATACCAGTCGGAAGAATTACTTCTGTGGATAGCCCCCCCTTCCATGATGCTTTCATATGCCTTCGTAGCATAATACACACCACATATCCTACTCTAAATTATGAAAGCCCTGTTTGTAGTGATGAACCACGCCCACTTCCTTGGTTTGGAATGAATGTCACCTTGTTGTATGAGCGGACGGCTCCCTTCTTTAGTACAACATCTCCCTTGTTATCCCTTGTTTAACACTGAAAGCACCTTCTTAAAAATATCCAATAAAGGTCTCTGCTCTTTTAGGTCTTCTGAACAAAATCTCCAATCAAGGCCTCTGCTTTTTTGTTAGGTCCCAATCCGGCGCCAGGTCTGGGCCGCAGCACGACGAGAAGCTGGACAGAGGAGTTGAAAGCCTCCGGGCTCCCCGGCTGCGACTGTAGGCTCTTATGGGTTCAGGGCTTTAGGGTCTTAGGAGTTCAAGGGCTTAGGGTTCTAGGGGTTTGGGGTCTCAGGGTCTTGTGGCTCAGTGTAGGGCTTCAGGCTTCTTCATTAAGAGGGTCTTAGTTGCTTAGGGCTTTAGTGTCTCAAGGCTGAGTCAAGGGTCTGAGGGGTTCCGGGTGTCAGGGGTTAGGGTCGTAGAGCTTGAGGGTTTAGGATCCAGGCTTCGAGGTCTTGGGGCTTGGGCAGCTTCCGACGTTTGTTGCTTGAACTACTGCTACCTTGCACTGTCGTACTATATTACACACATGCCCTCTTCATACTGTACAGTTTGTTGTATGTTGTCTTGTGTTTAAGCAACGTTGTCGACAGGGTTGCCGAAGTCAGATTTTCAGACGATTAGTCCTCGCTTCGGTCTTCAAGCTTGGACGGTACAGTTTCAGGCTTCAGTGTTTTCTAGGTAGGGCTTTGGGACATTTTACATCTTCCCTTATTGGGCTTAAGAGGATCTTATTTACAAATATTTTTCAAAGGCTTTAAAAGCGCCACCTAGTTTTGTTCGTGATTTAGAAGCTTGTGATGTTGGACCGTGTATAGTTGCTCGGGGCGCTCAAAGGCTTTTGCTGGTGCCTTGGTTCCTGGTTAACGGCCTAGGGCTCTTCAACGTGCAGCCCTTGTGATTGAGCATTGTCGAGTCTTGCTTGTGTATGTAATACCCTAAGCCCAGCCCGGACACCCTAAATCTCTAAGCCTGCATTTCAGAATTGGTTCTAATTCTTAGGGTTCAGGGTGGATTAGGGATTTCCCAAATCAACCCTTCGTTGCATGTCCTTTGGCTTGCTACGAAGATTCACTAAAATCGAGGTGCCATTCAGTCTACTTCATTTTGGTGAGTTAGGGTTTGATGGTCCATGAGCCCTGTAGCTTGCAGGCGAGTTTCAGAGACGAAAGCTAGGAAACCCAATACAGACGCTAGACACCACGATCCTTGTCATAGCAACCCGGGGCCCAGTTTTCATGGGCACGACAGCCAGGTACTCACCTGTCTTAGTCTTGTTGCTGTCCAGCCCGAAACCCTCAGAGTCTATTGCTCCGCAAGACGCCAACGACCCAGCAACCCTAAACCCTCCCTGCGGTGCGACATTGTTCAGCTGGGCGCGTGGCAAAAACCGCAAATTCTAAACCCCAACCCTCCAAAGCCAATGAATAAGGAAAACAAGCTCAATTCCTAAACCCTAAACAAACTCTGCGCGCCCTAAGCCCCACACCCAAACCCCGAAGGCCAGAAAACCGCAGAGTCCGACCCCGCGCTGCCTGCGAGGAAGCACTTTCATGCGAAGTCTGCCTGCCTGGAGGCATTCTTGGGATGGCTTCGGAATTATGATTTCAGGATCATGTCTGGGGGATTTTAAGATGCATAAAACTGTTGGGAGGTTTCGTTTTTTTGTTGGATGAGGGGGGGTTAGGGTTAGAGTTTGGGGGTTTAGGTTTGCGCTAAACCCTTCTGCTTTGGGATTGGAGGCGAGGGTCCGGGGCTGCTCAGTGAGTGTTTAGGGATGAGGGGTTTGGGGACTCAGGAGCGTAGCGCCTTAACGTTTATGGGTGGGGTTTCAGGTGTGAGGTGTAGGGCTTGTGTTGTTCAGATTTGTGTGCATATAACTCTTTTCTCCATGAAGTGGTTTGGGGAGAAATATCCTAGACCCTAAAGCCTAAGCCGTTAAACCGATACACATACCATGCGGGAACTATATGACTCTATGCCATGTTCAAAGGGATCGAGGCAAAAGATGCTTTAAACCCGAATAGTGAGGGAAGTTCTCACGTGATTCACGCATAGAACGTTATGGGACCCAGTCGATTCCCCACACTGCAAGTCAGAAGCATCTGGAGACTCGAAACTCTTCCATCCCTTTCCGCTACAATGGGTGGATGGACAGACCGATATTTCTTCATTTCTATTCTCCTTAATTCAGCAAGGATGCTCGATCCTCACGACACCGTACACCTGAAAATGCACAACTTGCGGAGCGGGTTCGTCGGCCATCGGGTAAAACGTAGTACAAGTGTAGCACCATCAGAGTTCTATTGTAGTCGCAGTATAGCTAAGTGCAGTCGCAGTATAGCTAAGTGCAGTGCTAAGTGTGACCCCTAAGCCATGCCATAAGTCTGAAATTCATAGCTTATCTCAGGCGTGCTGGAGCCTAAAAACCCTAAATCCTAAACACTACCCTAGACCCTGAAGCCCTGAATCCAGCCCCGAGAGGTCCTGCAGCTCCTGAACCAGATTGTGGGACTGCGCAGACTGTTTCTTGTGGGTTAAGGGTTCAAGTTTTGTGTTTCCTTAGTGCTCTTAAGAACCC
Source organism: Symbiodinium sp. clade A Y106 (assembly GCA_003297005.1). Classification (NCBI taxonomy): domain Eukaryota; class Dinophyceae; order Suessiales; family Symbiodiniaceae; genus Symbiodinium; species Symbiodinium sp. clade A. Next base: position 208,640 of record BGNK01000709.1, read on the forward strand.
CACGGGATTATTCAAGACTGGTACTCTTCATTGTGGTTCTAAGGGTGCTTAAGGTTTAGGGTTGGCTTCTACAGCTAAGGCATCAGAGTTAGACTCTTGCGATGTAGTCGGGTTTCAGTCACCGCTTGGAGGTCGTCACTTCGGTCCAGCAACATACTGGAAGCACTTTTCGCGTAATCTATGTGGAGCCAGTGTACATCCGTACATTTTATGCAGATGATCTTTAAAATTGTGCACAGTACTTCATATGCATACATGTTATGTGTATATGTACATACAAACAGGGACATACACGCCAAGCAGAGAAGAGAGAGAGAGAGAGCGAGAGAACGCAACAGACCAACTTCCGCACTTCAAATACCTAATCAGACAACCGGAACTAAAAGTGTCAGTTGGAGCCGATATCGCTTTTTTCAGGGACGTGATGGTGGCATTCTCTGTCGTCGTCCCAGATCAGCCCGAAGCACCAAAGAATTCGTCGTTTGGTGTCCATGAGGGAAGCCTCAGAAACTGCCTAAGGAACTGTATCTCCCTAAACAGACAGCAATACTGACCATCCAGACCATTACAGACCTCTAAACTACTGTAGGGGCCTCAATATTTAGAATAGGGTTTGGGGTATGCTATACTATAATTACAATAATAAGGAACCCCAAAAACCCTATTCTAATTGTTACGGCCCCTACATTAAGCCACAAAAACTGAGGCTTCACCTTGGCCAAGCCAACCTCTGGATCTGTTCCTACGCCATCCTGTGGCTTAGCTTTGAAGCCGTGGATTTTAGGATGTCCTCCAAGGGTTCCGTTCTGGTTGCGGTGAGGATTCTGTCAGGGTTCTGGGTATATTAAGAGTTCTTAAGCTCTCTCTCTCCCTCTCTCTCTCTATCTCTCTCGCTCGCTCTCTCTTTCTCTCTCTCTCTCTCTGGCTTTGCATATACATACACATGGATTCCATTGTGGTTCTATGAATTTCAGGCTGTCGTTTAGGATTAAGGGCCCATCTTCTACCACATGGACGGTGCGGGATTCCGGCTTTTCGGGCTTCATCCCAGGCTGAGGGTGTGAGAGTTCACGGGCAGCTGAGGGTTACGCCTAAGCACTGTGCTCACTATACTGTAAGCTTGTGTCCCCGGTGACAGATTTCGATGTTGAGCAGGCTTTGTTGGGTGGTTGAGTATGACTGTAGGAACTTGCGTGTGTTGAGGACTTTCATCTTTTACGGCTGATTTGGCCAATCTAACCTGGTCTAACATAATCTATCCACCTACTGTATTGATTTGTCCAACTTCCTGCATTTGTATATATTTGTATACCTATGCATGCATATGTAAATATGCATATACAGAATTCTTGTTTATCCATTCCAGTGTTTGCATAACTTGACGTGTGGATTTCAGGTTTTGGGAGCCCGGACTTTAAGGTCAGTGGTTTCTGGTTGTCCGAGACGCTGACGGTTTCCTCCCGGGATCATGGATAATCGAAAGTGTAAGCATAATATAGGGGCCTAAATAATTACCAATACTACTTTGGGGTTCCTTACAGTGCAAGCGCTGCTTAAGAATCTCCCCAGTCCAGCCCAGCCCCCCTCAGATTCTTAAGTCTGCATGTTCCTGACATGTCCACATTCTGCTGGCACTCCAGGCTTCAGGGGGGCT
>BGNK01000710.1:0-78190 GCA_003297005.1 Symbiodinium sp. clade A Y106
GCCCGCTACTCTCAAGGCTGTCTCTCGATGCTACCAGAGGGCCACCGCACACGAGCGTGCTGTGCTGGTTGGAGCTGCGTGCAGTTTGGCCTTCTTTCAGGCTCGAGAAGCTGAGGCCGCTGAGGAGCTCCCTCCTTGTCCGCTTTGCCAGTCAGGTGAGGCAGGCACGTGGCAGCATTTGTGCTGGAGCTGTGAGAGGTTTTCTGCGACTCGCCCTCTGGGGCGCTGGGACTGCTTGAGTGCGCGTTTGGGCTGGCCTGCTGCCATGCATGGACAAAGGGGCTGGCGATGGGATGCNGCGATGGGATGCTCTGGCGCATCTCAGTGGCGTGAGGGCTGCGCTCCTTGAGCGCGACTAGGCCCCTGGGCCTCCGGCGGCGGTCGGCCTTCGGGCCCCTCGTCGGGTTACAAAGCGAGTCACTCAATGAAGACATCTGCAAGAATGACGATATGAGAGGTAAAGATCTCGATGAGGCAGTTGCTCTAGCCATCTCAATGAAGACATCTGCAAGAATCACGATATGAGAGGTAACGATCTCGATGAGGCAGTTGCTATAGCCATCTCAATGAAGACATCTGCAAGAATGACGATATGAGAGGTAAAGATCTCGATGAGGCAGTTGCTATAGCCATCTCAATGAAGACATCTGCAAGAATCACGATATGAGAGGTAACGATCTCGATGAGGCAGTTGCTATAGCCGTCTCAATGAAGACATCTGCAAGAATGACGATATGAGAGGTAAAGATCTCGATGAGGCAGTTGCTATAGCCGTCTCAATGAAGACATCTGCAAGAATCACGATATGAGAGGTAACGATCTCGATGTGGCAGTTGCTAACTGTTGCGCTTGTACTGAAAACCACATATATATATATATATATGTTGTCAACAGTTGTTATGCTTTCAAAGCTTCAAAGCGGGCTCACCAGTAGGATTCGTAGAGTTTCTGGTTTGCGACAACGGTTTGAGTCTCGCAGAGCCTTACGGCTGGAAACACCGAGTCCGACCGAATTCCCCTATATTCCAATAGAAACAGGCCATATGCATGGAGCGGGCCATGAATCAAGGCTTGAACTTGCATGTGATGTAGAAGCAGAGCCGTTTGGCTCACCAGTACAGCTCCAGAGCACTGAATAAGAAAACATTGAATAAGAAATCCGGCCCCTAGATTTGGGCGAACATGTGCTAGAAACTGCCACAACCAAGCAAAGGAAATAAGAAATTCAGGGCGCCCTACCCCCGAAACCCAACTTCTTATCCAAATTCTAAAATGCTGCCCCCAAGACCAGAAACGCAGGACCCTAAACACGGTACAGTACCTTAAAATTTGGGCTTATAAGGATTTAAAGCTTCAGGCCAAAAGGGACAGGAATGAGTACAGCACTTAGAGCCCTTGAAACTATTGCCTGGTTTTATCGGCCCAGCGAGAGATTCGGAATTCGCCCGAAGGAGGGTTGAAGACTTGATCTGGGATTTTCTACCACAAACACAGGAAATAAGAAATGCAGCCTCTGGATTTCTTATTTCCCCGGTTTTTGGCCGGACCAAAAACACAGGAAAGAAGAAATTCAGGGGGGCTCAATTTGTTATTTCCGGTGTTTTTTTGGTCGGGCTGAAAACACAGGAAATAAGCAATTCAGGGGCTGAATTTCCTATTTCCTTGTTTTCGCCGGACCGAAGACACAGGAAATAAGAAATTACGAAATTCAGGTACTGGATTTCTTATTTCCTGGTTTTTATAGGCCCAGGAGGGTTATGCTGCAAATCGGCGAGAGTTTCGGAATTCGCCCGAAGGCAAGCAACAGAGGTGAAGATTTGACATCCGGTCGTTTGGATGGGTTTAGGGTTCCTGCTGGCAAGCAGTACAGGTGAAGATTTGATATCCGGTCGCTTGGACAGATTGTTGAATTCAAGCCCAAACCTTAAAAGTAACAGGTTTGGATGGTTGTTCGCCTCACACACCTTACTCCTGTATCAGAGGCGCACGATACGACTCCGATAAGTACTTCAGGGTACCCTAAACCTGGCGGGTATCACCTATGACCCTGCCTCGGATACAGGAGTTTCTTATCCAACGCCGTCACGATATACGGGAATCTCTGAAAAACCACCCAGTACGCCCACAGAATCATGCTGTCGTGTTTCGTCTTCGCCACGCTGTAGGACACAATCTCGTTCGCATCTCCTGGGCATCTCTCTGGCTTGACGGAGGGAACGTTGCTGACGAGGGGCAATATGACAAAAGCTAAGGACGATGATGACGAAAGTGATGATGGCACCATCAACATGAGCATGAACATCATGGCGCGATGATCATCGATGATCATCATCACGGTCCTGAACATGGTCACTCTAGCCATGCTACTTCATAATGAAGCTGCGCCGCTGTCACTGAATATGGTAGCACGATTGCATTATTTTCATCACTTGTATCGTGTGCTGTAATTGTCGCTGTGGTTGCGGTTGCCACTAGTGCAGCTACGACGGTCTTGACCATTGCACGAATAGTGTCACTGTTCCTCTTGTTCCATTACTGCTTGCTGTTGTTGTGGTAGTGGTGGTGGCGTGATAGACAGAGTGGCAGTGCTAGTCGCTGCAATCGTAGCAGGGGCGGTTTGGCCAGTACTTCCAAAACCACGCAGAGGAACAAGACTGATGACGCCTCGAATGGAGGAAAAGAGCATTGCATCAATCGGGGCAAGAGTGACATCTCCCGAGAAAGACCCACAGGCAGGCGAATTGCGCAACACACTCAGGGCCTGGGCCGTTGAGCTCCAAAACCCTGAAGTCCTGAGCCAAGGTTTCCGAAGCCCTGTAAAGTCAAGAACGGAATTGGAATCTCTTGAGCCCGGACTCGGAGACGCAGCCGCGGATGGTCAAGAAGCCGCAAGCCGACTGCGAGGTGAAAGACAAAGAAGTGTTTTAAAGGACATGCGTATGGCGTATATGCACACGGACATGTATGCAAACAGAGATGAACCAACTTGATGGATGTGCTTCGCTATGGTTTGTAGAATTGTCTAATCTATTGTCTAGCTTTGTGGGCTTATACTTATGTACATCTGTATATAATATGGATGTGCTCCAGGAGCTTATGGAAGACGACTCAGTCAGGGGTTGCCTGTTGCACGCGTATCGGGTTTGACTCCTTTCTTACGGGGGCCTTGTCGAGCTCATCAGCTTTGCCGATCAGTGCAGTAGGTTGAACTAGCAACGTCATGGGCACCCGAACCCTACACCCGCCAAACCTCCGAGCCAGCACCCTACTTAGACCCGGAACTTGCAGAGATCCTTCTTTGGAATGACGTTCTCAGAACTGACACATGAGCTTTCTCCCATTTCTCCTTCAGCCTCCTCAATCCGCTTCATCATGCAATTAGAACCCTCGTATACATATTCATACACATAAATATAAATAGATATGTGAGTATGTGCATATATATATATATATATATATATCCTTTTTTGTGTCTATCTATTTTTCTGTCTATCTGGCTATCTAGCAATCTTACTACCTCGCTATCTGTCTGAATATTTGCCTGTCTGTTTTGTCTGTTTGTCTGCACGTATACATATACTTGTCGTGAAAGCCCATACGTGTCTGCTGGGCGTTTGCACACCACATGAAACGCTGGCAAGTTTGCTAAATTACCTCAGGCAAACAAGTGCAACGACAGAAAACACAGAAATGTAGGGTGCGCATGTAGAAGAGTGAGGTATATAGCATACAGCAAGCGGGTAATCTACATCTGCCAGAGGAGTGTACGTAACAACACACATATGGCCACATACACACTGTACACAGGATACTCATGCACAGGCTTTTATTTCTCTGCAGATATGAGTCGGATCGGCTTTGGCAGTCTCTGGCCAAACCTAACAGAAACAAAGCTTCAATGTGGCCCGGCGGAGCCGGAGTCGAACTGGGAAGGACATCTGTGTGCTAGGCTGTGGGCATCTCAATAAATGCATACTATATATAAATACATGTACGTATCTGCATGCTATGTCTGCACAGGTGTGTAAGCAAAGCTATATGGAAAGGATGTTCAAGCGCGCGTGCGCCAACCTTTCGACGTGAAAGCAAGAAGACACCTACTTGGTTAAATGGAACACAAACTTAGAGCATGCTTCGTTCACATCTGCTGATTTGCCTAATCATCGCTTCTGTCTGCATGCGCGTGCCATTAGTCATTTGGAGCTGTGCAACACGTCTATAATACGAATGTACATCCACGTCTACGGACGAATGTATAGGTATGCCTTCTACCCACGAGAAAGAGACGGCTCTAGTATAGGGGCGGGGCGTTAATAATTAGAATAAGGTTTGGGGGCCCATTATACTATACTTAAGATAAGGAACCCCCAAAATAGTGTTGGTAATTATTAAGGCACCCATATTACGCATTCACATCTCTATTTCCACACACTTAAGAAGGGCATCGCCCGATCCTGGTCCACTACGCAGGAGATCCAAGTCGTCGCTGCGCTCCTCCTGAAGGTAAAGCCTCTGGAGTCACAGGGTCTTTCGGATTTTGGGAGAAGAGAGAAGTGTATTGTAGGAGTCTACTGAGGCTTGGAGCTTGGATGAGAGAGTGTGGTATAATGGTGTGTTGCATGCAACGTCAAGGGCTCCGAATCGAGATTTGGTATTTTACTTGAGCTTTTGGAATTGCACGTGGTCATTCACGGCGCAGAAGATCAGGGCAGTTTGGCGGTGGACAAAAGCAGGAGAGGATCACTCAAGAACCGCGAAAGACATGAGTTCAAGCTAAGGCCAAAGTAGTGTGGCAAGAATCGGTGATATGCCGTCCAACTTGGCTCTGAAGTGTTGCGATGCACGAGAAACCTCAGGATGTGATCCAACATGTTGGCCGCAGTTACTCTCGGCATCGAATTGCGGCTCGAGGCTCCACCAGTGTACCATGTGGCCCGTGGCAAGGTAGGACTCCACGCACCGTGGCACCCACTCGGGCATTACTTCGCCTAGCGAGGCAGATGTTGATCGCCTGAGACCCTTCAAACCACGTGGGCAATCTTTGTAATGACTTGCTCCCTCAATGCTTGCAGGCTTCCACAATCCGTTGCAAAGTGGTTCAGTGGCCTAAGCCAAGCTGCAGGACTTCACAATTTCAAACCCCCAGGCTGATTCTTATCAGATACACAGATACACTCCTTCAACCAGGCGCGAAGTCACATGATCGCCCGATCTCAGCCCTCGGAGCTGAGCTGCCTATCCAAAGAGTATGCACTTCCTCGGGCTCCCTGCGGAGTCCAGGCGGCATTGCATGAAGCACTTCTTTCTTTACTTCCGAGGGTCGAAAATATACATGCGAAGAAATCTATGAAACATGTATATATATAGATAGATAGGTACATATACATAACAGATTTTGAATCGCAAGCCGCAGCCCCAAAGAAGAACTAGCAGTAGGGGTTCCGACAGTCAGGCGGCTAGCACTTAACTTGCTGCGTGGATGCCGGGCGCTCTGTACACAAACTGTGAAGAGAACAAAGCTGCCAAATGTGCAGGAACTTGTCTGATCTAGATGGCCAAATGCCCGTCTCAACAATTGTCCCTCGAAACTTTTATCTGGAGGATCACGGCTTCACGCGACAAGGTTGAGCGGTTGAGCTGCAAAAGCAGCAGCAACAGCAGCAGCAGCAGAAACAAGTCAACAAACAGCCGACCAAACAAAACTAAAAGGAAAACAGTTTTCATGCACATGTAACCACAACCATAACCTGAACCACGACCCCAACCCTCATGTTCATCATCATGGGCACCATCATCATGCATCATCATGGTTCAACCTAAACATCATCATCTTCTTCCTCCTCATCGCCACCGACACCATAACCATCATGGTCAGGATCATGCAAATGATCACCCTCGAAGCGTGCATCCATCCTGCTATCGGCTGCGGTTTGAAACCCGAACCTGCTTCCCTTGAAGCACAGACCTATTGCTTGGGCAAGGGCGCGCAGATACCACGCAGGGCCCCGGAGAGCTCGCCCAGCTGCCTTTCCGTGGCTGCAGGCACCTTCGAGGCAGCTTAGAAAAACCATCTTCAACAGGCGCTGGATCGAGGAGCTTTCAAAGTGCGTGACCATGCTGATAGTTGAACAGTTGAACTGCCACAGATAAACGGATCTCGTGAAGTTGTTCCCAAGAAGCTGCTTTCCGACATATTTGACCAGAACTTCCGCCGCTTTTCGCGTATGCCGACCCTTCCAGCATGTTCTACACGCTACAAGTAGCCAGCATCTTCTTGACTCTTACGTACTGTCACAAAGCCCCGAGCCCTGAAGCCTCGGAGCCCCTGCCAGGCCTCGGCAGGCTCTAGAGACACCAGTAGCCGTGTCCCTAAGGCAAAGACATCAGCTGTCACCGTGTGAGGCTCCGAGCTTCGATGAGGCAAAGAGACAGACAGACGGACGGACGGACGGACGGACGGACAGAGACACGAAGACACATTTCCAACCAGTTCTCCGCACATGCCGGTGCAGCACTGTTTCCTGCGTCGCCCGAGCAACGTCAAGTTTAAGTCGACCAGGTCTGGGCACATTGAATCATTCAATCGCTGCCGGAGAATCGCATTTACGTCCAAAGCCCGAAGAAAGTCGAAAGAGTAGTATCCAAGAGCTCAACATCCTGCCACTGTCCGAAAGAAACTCTACATACGCACAGACACAAGCCCGGCTTCGGCCGCTGCTTGGAGAAAACCAGTGTCAGAATGAACTGAATGAACAGCACGAAGTTTCGACAGCTACTCCCGTCTTGGCGTGGCCTGCCTTCTCTTTGAGCCGTTGAAGCACATAGCTCGGGGCCGACGTGGCGGCCGCGAGCTCGATAGGCAGCAGACCACATGCATTCCGGATATTCACATCTGCACCGGCTTCTATCAGATAAGATGCTGCCTCGCAAGAAGATGTGAGCAGACTGATGGCGAGCGGGGTTGCCCCATAAAAATTGCTGATGATGAAGCTCAGCTTGCTGCCGTGAAGTCTTCGAAAGAACGCAGCCAACAAAGCAAAGACAGGATCCCACCTGTCTGGAAGGAAGCGGAACTGCTCGTTGATGTCTGCCCCTGCTGCAATCAGTCTTGCAACAGACTCACCAGTGTTGCTGCCTCCCAGAATCCCGAAGTGCAGGAGGCAGCTTATCTCCAGACCCGGAATGTGCTCCAGCATCACCTCCACTGCGCGCTGGGAGCCCCAAAACCATGCAGGAAACAAGACATTCTTATCAGCCAGCTTCTCACGCAAGTAGGGGTCACATCCAGCGCGGAGCAATAGAACCACTCCTGCCTGGGATAAAACGGAGTCCGGAATGCATAAACGAGGCGCAACACCGTCTAGACAACACAAAGCTCCTAAATCAAGCAAGAGCAAGTGACTGGGTTGTCACCGATGCCTGCCCGATGGAGAGGAGTGCAACCTGTTTTGTCGCCCCTGGCGTTAAGGTCAGCCTTATGATCGATCAAGAGCTTCAGTCCGTCGTTGTTGCTGAACTGTGCACAGAGGTGCAGCAGCGTGTTGTGCGCGTGGATATGATGCTCTTCGTCGCTTTGCGTCACTTCCTCGTTGACATCTGCCCTCAGATGCAGCAAAACCTCCAGGATCGAGGGATCGCCGCGGAGTGCTGCGAAGCAGACCGGCGTCCAACCGAACTCTCGGCACCAAACATCCCGAAAGCTGTTCTCCCGCAGAAAGGGGACGAGAAGAGCAGAAGAAGCGGACTCGGCCACGGACCCAGAAGCTCCGACCGATTCGTGCGCTGATCCTACCTCCACGCAGAAGGCCTCCAGGTGTGCGCGATACCTGTTCAAAAGAAACCTGTAGCGATACAGGTCCGCAGTCTGCAGCAAGGAGCAAAGATGTGTCTGCAACATGCTTCTCATCAACTTCAAGACCCTCTCCTTGTCGCTTGCGACACTGAATACTCCCTCCCCGGGTGGGGCGAGGATGCTCTCGAATGGCTCCATGAGCATTTGGATCTCCGGACTGTCAATATACCTCCAGATTTGCTTGGGCTTTCAGAATCTAGCGGTCCCGAAGTAGCATGCGGGGTCCTTACACCATGGATCCGAACCATGTCTCGGGTCCCTAATCCAATCCCTCTCGTAAACGGATCACACATCGCCGTCCAAATCACCAGAATACCAGCAAACAAGACATGATGCACTATCCTCGGGTCGTCTTGGAATTCGCGTGCAACTCGCTCCACCCTGCACCAGCCACGCGTTCTCCATGCCTTCATTCATTCATTCATTCATTGGTTTTCTTGGCCAACATAACATGCTAGACTTCCACAAGCTTGGCTGTTGAACAAAACTATCATCTTGTTGGCCATTCTACATGCCTGCTTTCCGATGAGCGTTCCATCCACAGCATGTTGAACCACTGGAGCCAGCACAAAAAAAAACTTTGCACGGTGGACATACCCTGGGATGCTGTCCACAGCATTCTGCAGGTCAGATGTTGCTTGGTTGCTGGGCTTCGTCTCCAGCTGCGGACAGCAGAAGTAGTCCTAGGTAGTGCTGGCCCGATTTATTTCTAGTCGGTTAAGTTATAAGCTCCCAAACGACATGCACTCAACCACGCAGAGCCTTAAGTTATGTCAATTTGGTACCCAGAGTCATACCACATGAAAAGAGGGGAGACCATCAGCTCCGAGCTGTGAAAGCATCGTCGCTCGCCCAGTATTACGAATGCGAGGGCAGGGCCAGGGATCTCCACAGAGCTCCTTCATCAGCTTGGCTGTCGCTGGCTTCAGGCATTCTACCGGGTTGCGAATCATGCCTAACCAAGCCTCGAACATCAATCTTGTTTGGGGGGCTTGGACTCGGCAGTCGGGGCGGCAGTCGGTGCTTAGCAGGAATATACACAACGTGTGGCGGCATGGCAGGCAGATACTCTAGGAGCTCTAGCAATCAGAAAAATGAACGTCGGCAACCACGCCCCTAGCTCCTCATCATGTTCTCCAGGGCGCCTTGCAGAACGCGCAGCTGCCGAAAATCCGGGTCAGGATGGTTCTGCCCTGCCCACTGATGCGAAACGAAGATGGCATCGCCTGAGCTTCAGGCACCCTGCTACGCATCGACAGCTTCATATTTGCGGGAAGGATTTCTTCAAGACCTTGGGTCCACGGCTTCTATCACGCGAGTCACCCATGTGCGGCTGGTACCTGACCAGAGCCTCTTCTTGCATTAGGACTTCGAAGGGCTTCACCACGGTCATATGCATGAAGGTCTGCAGCGGGACAACATACCTCTGTCATTGCCACAGGAATGGTTGACAAAGCTTGGCAGTGCCTGGCGACTCGTTTTGAACTATGCAACATACCTAACAAATATGGACAAAGGTGCATCGGAAACTTGAGCTCCTCTGTAAAGACGTTGGGCTTCTCGTGTGCGAGGTGCAGCAAGGCATCGTCAACGCCTAGGCTGAAGTAATGAGCATCACCAGCGGCGCAACGCACAAGAGAGTCCCTGCGAGAAAAGACAATGTCACCGCTGTAGTTCCAATACAGCCAAAACACAGTTTTAATACGTATTAACAAAACACCAACGATTGCCCCACAGGCACGACAACAACCACAACCGCAACAGCAACCGCAACAACTACAACAACCAAGAAACAACAGACAACAACCACAACAACCAAAAGAAACAACAGACATCAACAGACAACAACTACAACAACCAAGAAACAACGAACAACAAACAACAAACGACAAACCACAACAACCACAACCACAATCACAACCACAACCACAACAGCAACCACCACCACCAACAACAACAACAACAACAACCACAACCCACAACCCACAACCACAACCACAGCCACAACAACAACAACTACTACTACTGCTGCTCTTCGTCCTCCTCCTCCTCCTCCTCCTGCTGCTGCTGCTGCCAGAATAGCAACTGCTACAACAGAAGCAGCAACAAGAACAAGAAGTCGTCGCCTTGTTGTCCTCGTAGCAGCTAATAGTCTTGCTATCGAAATATTCCATGGCAGATGTCGCAGTGAACGCAGCAGTAGCGGCGATAGTCACTGTGGCTGCAATCATTGGTATGGTGCGCTGTTCCTTTCAGGCGTCTCAGTTCAGCAGTCAGTAGGACTGAGTTCCAGATGCAGCTGTCACTGTCATCGTCAAGAGGTGCAGTGACCACGCAGCAGGACAAACGCGCAAGTAGTGCCGCTAAGCCGGCGCACTTGTTCGTTTATGAACTCGTTGGCACAGGACCGATATAATAGAAGCAGCTGGAAGTAGAGGCAGAGGAGTACCATTAGTGCAGTGCCGACATATTTTGACAACGACGATGCTGCTGATTGGTGCTGATGATAAACCTGAAGGTCGTGATGATGATTATGGTGATGGCCACGGTGCTTCTTACACAACCAGCGCCCTTCAAGCGCGTTCCTGCTAAGTAGGCCCAAGTCTCGGTCTACGTGCTCGCCCGAGAGGCCATGGCACGCGCCCATTGCTTCCCTGCAGCTATTGACAACCTATCGAAACACCGAGGCCCTGAAAGCTCTGAGTCTCTCCAACCACCCTGCAGCTCCAACCTAAAAGGGGCTCTGAAACCGCGCCTCAATGTGGAGCTTCTGAAACTAAGAGATCCCACAAATATGTACACAGAGGTGGGATATTTATACCCTAAATAATGAGTGACACGGATAAACCCACCTACACGAGACACCAACAATTCAGAAATCCCCATGGTCTTACCCCCTGTTGCGACCCTCAAACAAGGCCGTGCATGAAGAGGCAGTTCTCTTAGAGACTCTGCCGGAAAAGCTGCGACATGCCCCGGACACGGGGACACTCTCGACTGTTTACAACAGGGTTGGGGATTACAGTAGGGTTTGAGGTTTCGGGTTTGGGGTTTAGGGGATTGGATCTCGGGGTTTCGGGTGCAGGCATCCAGGAGGCTCTTGCAAAACGCATTTGTGAGGGCGCAAGATGTCAAGGCGCTGGCCATTGTAGGCTTCACTGGAGATCCATCCCTTCAATCCGGCAGAAGCCCTCAGGAACGGAGTGCATGACGCTTCTGAGGAAGCTGTATACACAGATATGTATGATAGCAACACACACATGGTTTTGAAACTTCCATTCTGACGGACTGTGAACTGCGGTCCAGAGACAAGGGCGCTGAGTCATGCAAATTATGACGGATGTCAGGTCTTATGTACAGCGCTTGCCTGAGCTGACATTCTGTGTAAGCGTCCGCCTTTTCTCTTCTGAAGCTGGTGTCATGAGTCATGGGAAACCGGCAAACTTGACGGCACTGTGACTGTTCATGGCAATTCGGCTTAACGTAGCATCATCTACCCCAGTGAAGATGAAGCCCAGATTGCGCTGATGCTACAATTAGCAGCCTGGATGTTCGTAGAACAATAGAACTCCTTCGAAGTCAGCCAATGTACATCTGGAGATTACAACATGCTGATTTCTATCGCAAGTGCAGTCGTGGCCCGTGACAGACATAACTAAGGCCTGCGTTTATTCACTGGTCGTTCGATAACCTTTTTCAGCCAGGTTATTTAGATATAACAATCCGTGAGAGCTTCAACAAGGTGTGGGTGAATGCCAAGCCTGTCATGCTCATCTTACAATACAGAATCATTACGTGGCGAAGTTGTAGCTATGTTTCCATCTGTACCTTGCTCGCCGTGCTCGCATATTACTGTGCTGTGCTGTAGATGCATTTACTCACATGTCGGCAATATTCTATCCATCGATAAAATGAACATCGCACCACTGATATGACTTGGGCAGCATGGCAGCCCAGAGCCCCAACATCTTGAGGCCCTGAACCCAAATATCAGAGCAATGCCATGCTCACCAATCCCCAAAGTTAGACTCTAGATCTCCCTCAAGCAATTCTGCTCTGAGTTTCCCACAGACCACTCGGACCTGGCATTGCCAGCTCAGGATAGCAGCTTTGGGGTGTTCAGCCGACCTTTCTTAAGGTGAAATCATGTTGTGGGGTCCGCCTCCGGACAGGAACATGGCTTCAGACAGCCTCTGAAGAAGCAAACAACGAATTTCAGACCTCGGAACTGTAAGCAAGAACCAGCTACAAACGACGCACGGAGCGTCGGCACAGGTGGTGGGAAGGCGCAAGCACGGATCTGAATCCAAAGGCGCAGCGATTAGGGCGGCCGGTGGCCAACGCTATATGAGATCTGTCTAATAAACAAGGTTGACATGAGTCAGTAATAGTCTAATGAAAAGTAACTTCAATGAACTCAACTTCAATTTACTTCAATGTAATTCAATTCAATGTATTTTAAATCAAGTCAATTCAACTTCGTCTAACTGAACTCTGTCGATTGACTTCGACCTAATTCAGTCCTCTCAAGAGACAACAAGCTGCTTGTGTGGCAGGCCGCAACACTTATAGTGGGGCAATGTCGGTCTACGGAGCCCCTCTACCAGCTGCCTGCGATCACAGCTAGAGTTGAGAACAAGGATAGCTCGAAGTCTGGAAGTGTTCGGGTCGATGCATGTGCTAATGGTGGAAAGCAATGGCGAGGCAACTACGCCACAAATATACCAGAAAGCCAAACTTAACCACAGGACTCTTGGCCACAGCTCCAGGATCTGGTCTGGCACAAACGGAACGAGGAAGTCCATGCTTTCCTTGTGATTTATACTGGTAGTAGACACGGCAAGACTTGAAGTTGCAAGAAGAAAAAGAACCCAAAGAAGACGGTGCTTGTGATCGCGAAGCCCAGTGGGACCCCAAAGGCCCCAAAGGTTCAGCAGCCTTCGTCCGAGAGGTAGCCAGGCATCCGCATCGCTTGTTCCGTAAAGACCTGCCGCAGGCGCTCGACTGCAATCTGTATCCCTGAACTAAACCGAAACTGCAAGGCCACGACCGAGCTGGGCTCTGAGGGTCAATCCAGATTACCTCTCTGAATTAGCCAGGAAGATGGACAGAGGTCCATGAGTTTCTCAATTCAAGGAGCTCACGGTGTTTCGTCAAGCATTAGAATGTTACTCGGCTCAAAGATGTATTGAAGCAATGTCAGCAGTGTAAGTTCCCCTAAGCCCGATGCCGGTCGCGCAAGATTTTTTCTGCCCGAATAGCAACGAAGAGCAGCGCCCGAGCTCGGCCACGAGCCATGAGACAAGTTTCCCACAGCCAGAGCTGCAAAGGACATGCTACAGGAAGTCTGCGCTTCTCCTTTGTGGCAGTGCCCGCACCTTGGCCAACGGACAAGCGTCGGCAGTTTTTAGTCCATGGGATTCAACGATGTCTATGCACGGCGGGTGATGTCAACTTCAAGGTAGAATCCTTCATTCACAACTGAACGCGGAGCTAGGCAGATGCTGGAGACCTTCTGCCTGCATAAACATGAATCCTCTCAAGCGCCTGCGTTGGGTTTACGCAAGGGCTGACCCCAATGCCTGAGCTCTGATCTACTCATGTTGTCCCCGCCTTGTGGGGATTCAGCAGCAGCACGGGGGGCATCGTCCAGTGATAGACCTTGCAGCGGCTGCACATCTTCCAAGATCTCAGGAAGCAAGGCTTGAACAGGTCCTGTAGAATCTGAGGCGAGAACTTGAACATCAGGTATGTGCATGTTTCCGAGAAAGCCTTTGATTCTGTCCAGCAAGGACAACTTGCCCTGCCACTGCGGTGCAGGGCATGTGAGGAGTGCTGGCAACTTGCCTGGTTGCAAGATCTCTGCACGGGAGGCAGATCGTAGCTACTCGTGTCTCGCTAAGCCCTATGAGGAGTCAGAAGGCAGAGGCTTTCCTTCCACAGATCAGAAATTGTTCGGTCAGAAATCCTTCCTTTGATTGCGCAACCATACCCATATACCCACCATGCCAAATTACATGGACTAAGAGGCTAAGAGGGTGAAATATCTGCATCCCACATTCGGTGGGCTTGAGAGCTGGAGTTTATGGTCCGCGATACGCATGCTAGTAGCTAGTGCTTGAAAGCATCAACCGAACCTGCGGAAGAACGGAAACCACTACTCACTACTCACTACTCGGGATTGCAGAGCGCGCGTTGACTCCCTTGCTGCCCACTTGCTACCTGTGGTGTCCAGGTCTATTCTTTGTGGTTCTTCTCTCTCTCATCCCGGGCAATCTGTCTCTAGACAGGTCTTCCTTCCCTTTCCCCGTCCTTCGGCTTCTTGGGCACGAGCCAGCTCGCATCCTTCCCCATCTCGCCCACGGTCACACCTCAAAATCCCGAGACATCAAACGCGCAGGCTCGTGCCACGTCACACTAATGCCCTGCAATATAACGACATGAAACTTGCTATGCTGTAAGCGCGCAGACCCAAACATTCCTCAAGTGACTCATGAGTACTGTCTGCTGACTGAGGCTGCAGCAGTTCTCCTGGCAGCACTTCACTCCAGACAATATCACTTCCAAAACCGGAACCCGCTAAGATCCAGGATCCACCGCTTGGGCGTAACAAATGGGAAGGATGTGTGGGCAGGCTGCACTAAGATTCAACTGGATGAGATGTTCTGACACACATGCCCGCAGCCAC
Organism: Symbiodinium sp. clade A Y106; assembly: GCA_003297005.1. NCBI lineage: Eukaryota > Dinophyceae > Suessiales > Symbiodiniaceae > Symbiodinium > Symbiodinium sp. clade A. Next base: position 14,541 of record BGNK01000710.1, read on the forward strand.
AAGGGTAATTCACAATGACTGAAATCTCCGAAACTCTGCACACAGCCGTGTCAAAGCAGTCCCGGATGTTGTCACAGAACAGCATTGGACCTGGAGAGGACGCAGAGTCATAGCGGCTGGTGAAGTCGCTGATTCTACGGGCCCAGCAAAGCACCTGAACAGTTCAAGATGTGTTAACAGGAATACAGAGGCCTTAATAATTAGAATAGGGTTATGGGGCCCATTATACTATAATTACAATAAGGAACCCCCACAATGGTATAGGTAATTATTAAGGCCCCTATAGTAGGTGCTCTCTGCTGGTTCCCGAACACTTCCGTTTGCTCTGATCTGCCGAGCGGCAGTTCTGATCCGGAGAGCTCTTCTCTCGAAAGCACATCTGCGCCTCGGGCGCTATGAGGCTGCTATATGTACAGGAGTACTGCAAAGGGTTACTGCTCACGGTCCGTCAAAATTTGTACTGAGCTCGGCATTTGCTGGAGGTTTCTGTGACGGGCATCTGCGGGCTTTTGGTTCAACTGATCCTTACTTATAGAGTTTTAGCAGGTGTCCGGGCTTTCAGTCAGAGTTTAAAGGCTAAGCGGGGGAGGTGCAAAGTCCAAAAACGCACACGGAATCCCGAGGCCCACACATCCTCATGGCTGAAAGGCATCGTAACTCCATGTTCGTTTCGCTGCGCGTACCTCGGGCGGAAGCTCTCTTGCCGGATCAACTCTAAAAACATTAAGTGGCTCAATCTGACAGCATGAGCCAAAGGGCGATGTTGCAGAACGGTGCCAGATTAGAAGTCCCTACAAAGCCCCTCGAGCTCGGAATTCCTACCACGTCATCCGTTCCTGAATAGGAGAGTCAGATGCGGCTCTTTGAATGGGCCTAAGGCAAAGCGGTGAGGGTCTTAAGCCTGTGGCGTAGAAAGGAAGCAGCCGAGGGCCTCACCAGCCAGTGGGCTCCACTTCCTGACCTGATGTGGCCGTCAATGCGACGGAGGGTTGCCACAAACTATAACAGGGCTACTATGATAGGATCTCTCACGGCTACTACCACTACGACTGGTAGTATGGCCCCGAGGGGCCGCACATGCAGGGATCTCTTAAGAAAGGTATGGGCCCGGTATGGGTTAGTAGTAACTCGCATCACCACCGGCTGGACCTTTATGGGGCTGCCGGGACGCAGAAGTATCAGCACGGGACCGAGGCTTGGGCTGGCTTCAGGACTTCACTCAGATCAGGAGAGCTACTTACTATATCTCCCTTCGGTCGATCCCTGGACAGGCGAATGCTAAGGTTCCTGCAAGCAAATATCAAAGGGGGAATCACTTGCCGGCAGCATTTCCACCACTGGCGCTTCTTCCGGTCCAGAATCTGAGCGGCCGTGCCATGACGCAAAAAGTGCAGAAAAGCCGGTGTCCTGCAGAATCTGTTGCACGTACGGTCATATGAAATATTGACGCATTGCGCCACACCGAACAGCATCTTGTGCTTCTTTGCATGCGTGTTTGTGTGTGTGTGGGGTCTCTTAAACTGCTAGCTTAAACTCATCCGTTAAACTCAATGAACACATGTTACAACTTGTCTTGCACAATGTGTATGTACACGTGCGAACATGTGCATGCATGTGTTTACATGTGTGTGTATATATATGCACATGCACACCTACATACATGCATGCATACATACATACACACACAGACATAGCTGATCCATAGTACTCTCGGGACATCTGACAAACTTAGGCCACCCACTCGAGCACGGCCGCAAACTAAACATTGAAGCAGCTCGGTTGTAAGTGCTGGACAAAATATATGGCCTCGCAGGTGTGGTCCAGCCTAGGCATGCTGCATGCATCTCACATCCATGCTTTTCGACCTTATTCAGACTTCAAGCTGCATTGGCAACTTACCTCCGATCTTGCCGTCAGATTGCCTCCATCTCCGACCCGTACTCACAAATAGCTGCGTACAAGAAGTACGAGGTTTCGGTTCCGAGGTTTCTTGCTGAGGCTCGGGCGGCATCCGATCCCTGACCCCTCTCAGCTTCAGCGCCAGCTTGAAGCCGGCTTTCATCTCAGCGTGTCGTCTCTCCCCGCTGAGCTTAAGATGGCTTTGACCTCGTGGACCTGCCCCAGCACCAATGAACCAAGAACGGCACGATCCAGCACTTGATTTTGCCCGTAATGAGACCTCGCAAGCTGCTGCGGGGCAAAGTGTTTTCGGATGGGAACGGAATATGATCACAAGCACTGAAGCCACCAGCAGCAAAAAACACCAACAGCCGAAACACTGAATTCCCACACCAGAACTGCAGCATCAACATAAGCCATAAGCGCATGCATGCAGGCATTATCACAGGAAGGTTGTATGCAGGTTCGGTTGAGGTTCATGCGATGTCATGTCTTACACTGAATCGCACCCATGGTTCCATACTTCGCACCGCATAGCCTCGAACTACTCCATATGGAATCCCCATCCTTCCACAAAGAAGTCCAGAGCGTCTGAACGAAGCTCTCTGGCCGGAGCCTCTAGGAGAACACGGAATGTCGTCTGCCTTGAGGCTCTTGCCAGAAAGCCCCATCTCATTCCCTGTGCTTTAGCAGAAGGAGCGTCGAAATCCGGGGCATGCACTGAAGCCTTCCAACCTGGAGCAATCGATCCAGAAGGAGGAAGCCACTCCTTTGCGGGACTTGCACCGGGGGCAAGACACAAAGAATGCTGAAAGCCACCCAAGCGACTGATCTGAGATATTGGTCCAACGAAGCCGCCTGTGACTTGGGTCCGTGTGTCACCTGAAGCTTCCTGGGTCGCTGGCTGGGCAGCCGATGCGGGCGCAGCAACATTGGCGGAAAGTCCTGCTAAGGCTTCGTCTGACGCTGTATCGTTCTGCGGCATGGGAGCTGGTAGGCTTCAGCCAACCCATCAGTGGTAAGAATATCACCCGAAAGCCCGCGCAGCTATACATTATAAGCTACCCCGAACACCTTTTCCATGTCTGCTTCCATGTGTGCATTGGTCCCAAAACTCCAGAAGGCCTCGGACGAATTCACATGCCTCGGTCGGAGACTTCGGCAGTTAGCTCGGCTGATGGTGCGGAGCTATCTCTAAGAGGTGGCAAAGGCAGTAGAAGTAGTGGTAGTAGTTGTAGTAGTAGTAGTAGCAGTAGTAGTAGTGGCAGTAGTGGTAGTAGTAGTAGTAGTAGCAGTAGTGGCAGTAGGTGGCAGTAGTGGTAGTAGTAGTAGTAGTAGTAGTGGTAGCAGCAGGAGTAGTTGTACTTGTAGTAGCAGTAGTAGTAGTAGTAGTTGTTGTTGTAGTTGTAGTTGTAGTAGTAGTAGTAGTAGTAGTAGTAGTTGCAGTAGTAGTAGTAGTAGTAGTAGTAGTAGTAGGAGTAGTAGAAGTAGTAGTAGTAGTAGTAGTAGTAGAAGTGGTAGTGGTAGTGGTAGTGGTAGTGGTAGTGGTAGTAGTAGTAGTAGTAGTAGTAGTAGTAGTATAGTAGTAGTAGTAGCAGTAGTAGTAGTAGCAGTAGTGGCAGTAGTGGCAGTATTGGCAGTAGTGGTAGTAGTAGTTGTAGTAGTAGTAGTAGTAGTAGTAGCAGGAGTAGTAGTAGTAGTAGTTGTAGTAGTAGTAGTAGTAGTAGTTGCAGTAGTAGTAGTAGTAGTGGCAGTAGTGGTAGTAGTAGTAGTAGCAGCAGTGGAAGTGGAAGTGGAAGTGGAAGTGGGAGTGGGAGTGGGAGTGGTAGTGGTAGTAGTAGTAGTAGTAGTAGTAGTAGTAGTAGTAGTGGTAGTAGCAGGAGTAGTAGTAGTGGTAGTAGCAGGAGTAGTAGTAGTGGTAGTAGCAGGAGTAGTAGTAGTAGTAGTAGTTGTTGTTGTTGTTGTTGTACTAGTCATAGTGATTGTAGTAGTAGTAGTAGCAGCAGCAGCAGTAGCAGTAGTAGCAGAAGAGTGTAGCAGGAGTAGATATTTGTGTGCAGGCTCCAAGTGCCTGCGGGGTTCGACCGGCACACACCGCACCTGGTAACCAGGATCCGAGGGGAATGTGCGAGACCTCAAACCTCCGAAATTCCGACTGCCAGAACCTTGGCGACTTCTTTGATAGCAAGGACGAGTAGTACTGAGAGCGGAATTGTAGGTACCAGCAAGTTTACAGTAAACAGATTCAAACAGGAGACTTGCAGCTGGCCGGTGACCAAGCGGCTCTCAATTAACGTGTCAAGACTGTCAAGATGCTGGAGAAGCCCATCGGCAGCGCCGAAGCGGCCCATGGCCACCGGGATTTAGGGCCACAACTTTGGGCCCATGGTGGCGTTGGGTGGGTTGGGCTCGTTGGTCTTATAAAGGGCAAGGCTCGGCACAGCGCTGCTGCCTCGTTGGATTTGTGGTTGAGGTGTGAAACTTGTTGAGTCAGTCTCAAGCGACGGATGATGCAGCCTAGCAGGGCCTAGCATGCCCGATCTGATTCAACATGTGTCCTGGGATGTCTTGGGCAAAACACCGGCTGCAATCAGAATGTGGCGACAGTGTAAGTAGGGTGTTAAGCACAGAGCTTCTCCACCAGCATGCTTTCCGGCCACTGGAAATGGCCCCCGGCCCGAGTCCTTCATAGACCACCCTCAAGGAGAGCATCTCAGTTTCTCATTGAAAGAGCCCAGTACACAAGCACCTTATGCCCAAACAGATTGGAAGCCCCGGAAGTTGCAGAAAGCCTCCACGCGTCCGGGACTCTCAACGCCCCGCGTGAGGATGCTGACGATGCTACCAGGCCCTGAGCAAACGAGCACTTTCCATGTGTAATGGATGGAGTACTTCGGTTCGGATTGGCCTCCTGACCTGTGGGAGTGACCTTCAGCCAGAACTAGAGGTGGGCAGATTGAGGACCTGCAACGCAGTAGAGGCTTCGCTGAAGCCGAGCCACGCAACTCTCCAACCACATCGCTCTCCACCTGGGACGGCTCATCGCTTGCAAGAGCTCCCCTTCGCATGGCACTCCCGCGGGGTTGCAGACATCCGGCTGATATGCTAGATACACACATACACTCACACATACATACACCGCTGCGCTCCCTTCCCCTCCCCGCCCTTACCCTAACCTGCATTTCCCTGGCCTACCCGAGCCCTAGCCTACCCTTACTACGGCAGAATACCGTACCACTACGATTACATGAAATTGCACTACATTACATTTCGCTTTTCGTTACATTATATTTTCTGTACACTTTATGTTACAGTATACTACACTACACTACATTGCTACATTTCGTTATGCTACATACACTACATCACTACATCACATTACATCACTACATCACTACATCACTACATTGCTACATTGCTGCATTGCTACATGCATCCATGCATCCATGCATCCATGGATCCATGGATCCATGCATCCATCCATCCATCCATCCCTCCCTCCGTCCTTCCGTCCTCCATCCGTCCATCCGTCCATCCGTCCATCCGTCCATCCATCCATGCATCCATCCGCATGTGGTCGTTCATTGCTGCACCCGAACATACAGGCAGGCAGGCAGACAGGCAAGCAGGTATTGAAATATTTCATGTCGACATCTGGGGATCCAGCATTTTCCTCACGACGGATCAGAGCGGACGGCAGGGATTGCACCTCGCATTGGGCTTGAGGTTCGCCGGCACATGCAGACTGACCGGCGCATTAGGGAGGACCGCAGCGATGCAAGGCCCAGCATAAACGGTATTTAACTACCGATAACCACAAAGCAGGAGGAGCGCAGGTCCTGCGAGTTTCATTGCAGCCGAGATGCGATGTACTGCCTCCCCACAGCAGGATATGGAGCCTCAGACTACCGCGGGTCCGTTTTGGCGCAAGGGCCCAAGCTAGATTATATCAAGCGAATCACATTAGTCATTAGTTAACATTAAGCAGGTAACCCTTGGCCTGCACACCGATACTCGAATCATTCTCGGTCTAAGCTGCCGGATCCAAGACGTCCGCCGCAAAAGCTTCGCACACCTGCATGTTCCAGGATCAAGCATCGCTTCCTTTGCTCCTTGCTGGCACAGTCTTCTGCTGCAGTTTGCATCACTATGGTGTTGCTATCATCCTACGACATCAATGAACTGCCCTTCGAAGAAAATTCACATTGCGCTTTCTGCGATGTCCCTTCTGCTCCTTTTCCCGTATGCGCTGCTACAAGTAGCTCGAAGGCAACAATCACACATTGCTCCTGCTCCGCTTGTCTTGTCGGTGTTACACACATTTACCCAGTAGTCGTCGTCATCATCAGGGTCAGCATCACAGGAAATTGAACAATACAAGCAACACGTGCCTACACGTTGAACGAAGATGGCATTGTCTGGGAACAGTTTCTTCTACCAGCCATTACAATAACCGCATCGACCGACTGTGACCGACGCTGTTTTGCATAAGTATTCCTACTATCCCCTTTCTGCAAATCGGCTTGGATCTATTCCTGTTGCTTGGTTCTGCTTGATTTCCATCACAAGACCTACAACGTCGGGTCTGTGTTGTGATGGTCCCTGTATCCCTGCAAGCCCCGACACCATCAAAAAAACCACCCTAAAATCCTGGACCGCTCGAAAGCTTCTAGCCCTAAACCCTAAACCCCAAGCCCTAAACCCTAAAATCCTTGCCCCCAAACCACCAAGAAGCCTCCAAGGCTCTCTCCGGAGGGCAGCCCATGCTCAAAGCCTGCTGTGACAGCTTTAGATTTAGGCGCTAAACGGATTATGGTTTAGGATATATGTAGGGTTCAGGACTCACGTCGTAGGGCGTAGGTCGACAATTTAGGGGTTTGAGGGTCGAGAAATTTCAGGTTCGGAGGACGAGACATATTTACACTATGCTAGCTCTTCAGGTGCACAGTAGACAGAAAGAATGACACTAGGTTTACAGCTCTTTACTGCCCGAATCTGAACGCCGTGAGTCCTACAACTTACACCCCTGAACCCTTATTTTCGTATGAGCCCTAGACTCGTGGCACTGAATGCCAAACCCTGGTCCACCGTCTTGCGGCCCACCTGCCGAAGGAGCCGCGCTGCCTTCGCCGATGCTGTCGGGTTGGCTCAGAGCTTAGGGTTGGCTACTGATGGAGACTGTCGTAATGAAGTATGGATAGTGCACTTGTGTTATGATGAGCATGACTGCTGCTGAAAACTAGGTTGGTCTCTGTAAGACCCTGATCGGAGTCCCTGTCTTGTGCAGGAAACCACCGCACCCCGCAACATGCTCTATTGTCAGCATCGTGTTTGGATGTTCAGGCCTTGGGCTAAAAAAATTCAAGCTCAGTTGCTAAATGTAAGGAGCAGAAGGTCTTCAGGGTTGAACCAAAGCATATTTGGTCGGGGCATCCTCTTCACGTCCATTGAAATTTTCCACCGTTCATGACTCATGGGCAGCATCGCCGAATCGCAGTGCATGACTCTGCTCTGTGCGTATATCAACCCATGCTGTTTCGCCCTTGCTACTTAGACGTCCTTGCACGAGACTCCACAAGCAACAATCAAAACCAAGCCCGACAATGCCCCGACTGGAAGCAGCCAAGCTGTGGGTGACTCACAAAAACGCCTCTTGGGCTTGACCAACATCGGATGCTGCTCATACAAGGACTCTGCTCGAACCTTCCCCGAACACCTTGGTCTCTTGCAACATGGGCCCTTGAAGGTCTACAATACCCACGAAGCAGCTGGCAAAATCCAGCGGGAGGCCCTTCAGTTGAGCCCGGAATCTGAAGAACAGACTTAACATAGGAGCCTTAATGCGAATAGGGTTTCGGACTGGGTTATGTGGTAGATTCTGCTATAGGTATCACGGCATAACAAGGCGCCCTAGAGAATGTTGTTGCTAATTCTTCAAGACTCGATAGTAAAAGGCTGAATCAGAACAAAGCAAGTGAAACTATCGATCTTAGTCTCACCCAAACAGGCGCATCACCGTACTCTTTGACCCAAAACCCTGGAGCCAATGAGCCCTGAACTCTGAAACCCTGACTGAACCCTGAAACCCACATAGCCTGAAACCCCGAAACCTTGGACCATGAACCCTTGAACCCCGAAGCCTTAATCCCTGCCTGCATCTTTAACCCGACACACCGAAACCTAAACCCTGCCGAACCCTGAAATTCGCCCCTGAATCCCCCTGCACTGTAAAACGCTACACCTAAAAAAAACCCAAAGCCCTTAATACCTGAAGCTCTGAAACCCTAAACCCTGAAGATCAAACCTGAAACCGTTCAACACCAGTAACTCTGAAACCTGCGGCCTGCAATGTAATCCTACGTCCAAAACCCGAACGTCAAACCGTGAAAACATGAAACAACCCCAAACCCTGAAACCTTAAATCCTTAAACCCTACCCCACTGAAAACCTGAAACCCTGAAACCCTCGAAACCCTCAAAACATCAAACCCGAAAGCCCCGTAAACCCTAGAACCCTGCAAACCCAGAAACCCTGAAATCAGACCCTGAAACCGAAACGCCAAACCCTAAAATGTAGAACCAGGAACCCCGGAACGCTGAATCCGCCTGAAATTTTTGCACCATTCCTAAACCAACCACCTCCAAAACCTGAAAAGCATTTTATTTGAGAACCTTGAAACGCCCGACTCCTGTAATCCGGGAAGCTTGAACCTCAAACCACAAACTCCAAAACCTCAAATCCAGAAGCCCTGAATCCTAAAACCCTGCAGCCCTGAACACCAAAACCCTGAAATCCTAAACATCGAAACCCCAAACCCTAAAATCCTAAACCCTGAAACCCCAAACCCTAAAATCCCAAACCCTCAAACCCCAAACTCTAAGATCCCAAACCCTCAAACCCCAAGCCCTAGGAAACTGCCCTAAACCCTGAAACTCATCAAACCCAGGAGTCGTCAAACACGAATGCTCTGAACACTAAACAAAACCCTGAAAACCCAAAGCCTGAAAGCAAAAAAAAAAACTAAGAAGCCCCAAAGCCCCCTGAAATCCTAAACACGAAAACTCTCACCCCTGAACCCATCAACCTCTGAACCTACACCCTGAAACCCCAAACCCCGAGAACCGTAACCCCTGAACTCCTGAACCCTTAACCCCGAAAGCCCAGAACCACCCCCATGCAAACCTTCAAGAAGCAGAACACGGAAAATACACAAATTGAAAAGAAACTCTAAAGCAGATACGGTTGAGATGTGGGTGGTCAGGGGCGGGGGTATCGCCGAACGCCAGGCGAGCTGCCATGACCTGTTTGGGTTGAGGCTTGCCCTCTCTTGGGAAACCTTAAACCCGAAAACGCCAACCCCTAAACCCCGAAAACCAAACCCATGAACCTAAACCCTGAAAACCCTAACCCTAAACCCTAAAACCAAAAACCTTAACCCCTAAAACCCAGACCCCCGAGCCCCTTTGATTGCCTCCCGTCAGCAGGGCCCAGCCTGGCCGGCCTCTTGCAGCGCGTCTTCACCCGGCAGGCTGCAAGGACTCGGTAAAAGGCTGAATAGTCCATATTATATACTATATGGTTGTAGGTTGTGTGTGGGCTGCGGATTATAGGTTACACGTTGCATACTATGCAGTACATATTGTATGCTGTACACTACGTATTGTATGTCATATGTAACATGTCAGATTATATATTGCATATTGTGTTGTGCATTATACAGACCTTACAATACATATGATCTAGTGTATAAGAGATATTATGTACTGTGTATAGTATCTGAAACATTATATGTTTTAGGTTACATAACGTGTTTTGTATATTCTATACGATATGTTGTATATTAGAAGTCACGTGTTACATGCTACATATTATCTATGATAGTGTATATTATATTTCGCGTGGTCCCTATTTCGTATGTTATATGCTGGGTTTATATACTTTCGTTTATACACTATAGGTTATAGTGTCTATGTGACAGATTTATTATGTTATATTATGGCATGTCTTATTTAAAGGTGTGATAAATTATACAACGGATGTGCTACCGTTTATAAGTTATACAGTATGTAAGAGTATACATGATAAGCTATACATTATACCTCATATGGTATATCCCATGTATTATGTACTAGAGCTGGTAACTACATGCTGTAAATTCTTACATGATATGTCATGATACTACATTACAGAGACTGTGGATTACATATTGTGCTTAGGGGCTAAGTGTTTTGGGTTTCGGTTTGTACAGTAGGTGCCGGGCTTCGCGGCTTGAGGGTCAGGGTGAATCAATTTGTTGAGGGCCTGTCCAAAGTCTTGCCTTCAGTTCGAGTTTCCGGAATATGTTGGGCTTGCTCGTTTGGCCCTCGGTCACAGCAGTTGACACACTTAAAGACTAAGCTCTAACAACAACAGCAGTAACAACGACAACAGCAACAACTGATCATTTAGGGTTAGTTTGGGTCTTCTGTTACGTACCGTCTTCTGTTACGCAGGCTCTTCTGTTAGGCAAGGGTTTCTGTTACACAAGGTCTTCTGCTGGACTAGGGTTGTAGGAGCTCTGACTTTACGATGGCTTGGCTTGGCTTGGTTGGCTTGGCTTTTCATCTTCAGAGAACCTGAAAACCTCGGAAGTCTCAAAAGGGCATGCCCATAGTCTATCATCCATAAGGCGCGTTATGTCTCCATGTATCCTCCATGGCAGTGTATGGTAGGAGGATGTAGTGCAACGTTGCTACCTCGTACTACTATGCAACAATTGCTAAGCCAGTTTACGTTATGGCATTGTGCTGCGAGCTACTTTGTACTACTCTCTGTTGATCTGTGTATACATTCGGATAGATAACTTTGGCCATGTGGCAGTATAGCACACCCCGAAATACAGCGAACGTGAGACCTTGGTGTACAATTGAACTTGCCTATGCAGCTTTACGCTACCATGTTGCTATATACGCTACTAAGATTGCTATGCAGCGGTATGTAATGTGGCCTATTCAGAAAATGACCGATTATGCTGGACTCAGACTCTGAAGGTGCGTGCACGCGAGGCTCTTGCCACCCAACTTGCTCTATACACCACTGAGACTTCTATCATCTGTAAGAGTCGCGTGATCAGCCTTCCCAGGAGGATTACCATGTCTACAACACCTGGGAGACGAGCAATGAAAGAGACTCAGGCGTCTGCCTGTCTGAAGCCACAGAATGGTCCAGCACAATGACCTCTGCTGGGAACAGGCCCAACACCAGCAAGATGAACCGTCAAAGGCCTCCGAATCCTAGACTCCTGAACCAACATGCAAGCCCAGTCGGGAATTACCACAACAGCTGCCACTTTGAAGGACTCTCCGCAAAAATTTGGGAGCCGACATCGCCCTCGCCGACTTCGCTGTGCCACCTGAACCGCAGACAGAAGACACGCACGTTTACGCAAAGTCCAACATGGCAAAAAGCGATACTGAGGCAGTCCTCTGCCGCTCAATGGCTCTGAGTTGTTGCAGTAAATCAGACCTCCTGAGCTCGTTGTCTACCGTGCTACTCTAGGACTTCTGCTGATCTCGAAGCACCCAGCTCTCTCGGGCAACAACAGAGGAAGCAGCCCAAGGAAGAGCGAAGCAGTGGCGCTCTGCTTGTTACAATCCGTGAGTGTAGCCCTAAGACCACCAAAACTCCCCCAGCAACACCGAGAAGCCCCGGAAAGATCTAGATGTGATGAGGGTGCTACTGGGTACTGGTAGTCCGAACATTCTTTTTGCTGCCTACGGCAACACATGCCGGGTGGTAGCGGAGCAAGCCATGACTTTAAGGATGTTACTACTTACTAATTAGCTTGCTAGTCACATATTTAGATATATATCGGTATACTTCGTAGTGCGACTTGTCAAATTCAATAGCACAGGAGTACTAATGGCCGCCAACGGCCGCAATGATGGGGGGAAGCAACGAATGTCCTACCGGAAGCAACATAACGACAAGAAGAAATGTTCATGTACCTAGCTGCAAAGCCCCGTGCCACCAAGAAGGTGGATCGCCACCAGATTCCTTGCGTCTGTTCCAGAAGGTTTCGACTTAAACTAGGCTCATCTATCGAGATTCGTTGTGCCCTCGGTTCGCTTCTTGTGTTCGAGGGGGCTGGAGGCAGATCAGCCTGTGGCTGCGTTTGAATTTTCACTTTGAGGGTTGGGTTTCCCGGCAGCAACCGAATATGTACTACGGAGACTGGTGGGCAAAAAGGGCAGGGCATCATTGGTAATGCTGCTATGTCCTGCTGGTCGTATCGAGTGTTCGTGCAATGCTGCGCAATCGTGCATGCCGACGTGCATGCGCGCGCCGTGCGAGTGGTGTGGGTGCGGGTGTCGGTGCGGGATGTATTTCAGGGTTGGCTCAATGCTTCTGACTGAAGTTTCCAGTGTTTCAATGAGCTGACAGAGTTCCGTAGTCCGGTGCGATTGATGGGAAACTGTACAAGAAGCAGGTGAAACTGGGTGTCCACTGGATGTATTGCAAAGGCAGTTTCTGAGTTCACATCGCGCAGCGTTCGTGCAGACAGCCCGGAGGTGACGATCATGCATCATATTAATATCTAAACACCATACATCGAAGCTACATTCCGCATTGCATTCCTGATTCATGTTATGTGATATGTTTGCACCATGCTCCACATTAACTATGATTGATGCGAACACAACAAGAACATGAAACAGAGAAAGACATTGAACATTGCACATGATACCCACGGCCTCGAGAGGACAAATCTCACTGTGTGATCTCAGTGTGGGTGTGTGTGTGTGTATGTGATTCCGTTGCTCCGCTGCGCTAGTGTGCTGTGCCGTGGTAAGCTGTCAAGCTATGAACACTCGACCCTTCAACGCGCGGTAGATCCTAAATGAACCCCAATTCCAGATCAAAGCGCCGATTTCTCGTGAGCCAAACAGGTTAAACAAACCCTCAGCACAAGCTCTGCGGCCTCCTGCTGCTTTGGCCGAACCGCCAGAGGCTGCACGGGCACCCGTGCTGCAAGCACAACCTGCCGGTGATCTTGGAGAACCGCATAAGACTGGCAACAACACCAGTAACAGATAGTCAACAAAACCACAAACACACTGAGAACAGCAAGAATGGCGATGAAAAATCACCCCTTGGGCACGAGTTTTTGCATGCACAAGCTACGGAGCTCGGGCTCACTGCTTGTAGCTGCCCCCATCAGTCAACACAGCACGACAGCGAATCCTTCGTTCATCACGCAGCGTCTTCAAGGCGCTTGAAGGAATGACAACACTGTTGCTTGTAAGTCCTTCTTTCGAAGCATTTCGACGCCATGCAAGGCCTGAACAGACGGTTCTGAATGGCAATTGCATTTGACATGCATATTGTTGAGCGCTGTGAATTTTGGTTGTTGGTCGAGGTGGTTGCTCTTTATTAGCCACTGTGGCTTTCGGCTATTGGCTGGTGCTTGTTTATCACATGTTACATCTTGTTGGTTGCGTGAACGTGTTATGTTGGCTCAGTTGGTTCCGGCAATTGTCACCAAACACAGGCATCGCCAAACGAACAACAACAGCACTGTGAACTCCGGGCCAGCGTTCAGTGTTGTACATGTGGCTTGTCACCCCAGATCGGGCGGCTCGGCAACTCCTACCACTGCATCTGCGTGGTTCGCACTTCCGGAGTCTTCTAACATTAAAGATCACAAGCCTTGCGCTTGGATCTAGCTAAAGACTAAAGACTTCGCTGGCCACAGCTGTGTGGAAGCGAGATCAAAGGGCGCTGCCTGCTGATCTGCAGGGTCTACTGCACTTTCCCTGCTGTTGCAGCGCGCCAGCCCTCAGATCATCGAAGCACCTTCTCCTCGAACATCCGACGTCCTGCTCTCTACAAGGCACAAAGTCTCAAATCAACAAGTAAGGAAGTATGTAGCTCTATACTACGTACTATGTACCCCCACCAACCATGCAAAATAAAGGAATCACAACGCCAGAAAGACAAACCGCATCCTCGGGGTTGTGAGATGTCTGCTACCGTCAAAGTTGGATGACAAAAACAGTGCACAGGAACCCGAAAAGAAGAATGGACATTGACAATATGTGAGTTCTCAACAAGTCAACCGAATCACTCTGCTGACTGAATTTAGGATGCAACTCCCGACCCATACCTAAACAGACTGCACCTAACTAATACCAAACTGAACGTAGAAAGCTTGACAATCTGCTACTATGAAGCCGAAACCGCACATTGCGCCCTGAGACTTAGGCTCTATCCTCGTCACGGAAGCTGCTTCTGTGGCAACCCTTCAGTCCTTTGATCAGAGAGACACGGGGAAGACTGCGGTCTTTGGAGGCAGGCACACTCCACGTAGCATTGTGCCTCACTGCATGATGAGCTCCAGCAGCCTAGAGTCTAGAGCGTCTCTGCCGACCTCCGAACAACACACAACAAACCCGGGACTTGCAAGCATACCCCTCACAAAGGCAGAGCCCAGGTGCAAAGGGAGATGCGAGAACCAAGCCAACCTGCTTGCAGACCTGCAAACGGAAAGGACTCATCTTGAAAGTGGAAGATGTGAATCTTCCGGGCGGTGAAACTGATCTAGTAAGTGCAGCCCATCTCGTATTGAACTAACTTGAGAGTCAACTTGAGAGTCGACTCATTGACTGTCGGACCGACAGATGCTTGGCCCTTCCCAGCACCTGTACTGAGGGAAAGGAACTGGGAGCCACGGGCAGACTCTGGCACACTGCTTCGTGCCTGTAAGGATTGTTCCCACGATGAAATGCTATCCAATCTATCTGGTACACACCGAAGAAAGGACCCGATATGTGTGTTAAAGTTTCCCGCCCATTGCTGCCTCGGAAGGGACCCAACAGCAGGTCTGGTCACTTCTTGGAGTTTTGCTGCCACCTTGCACGCGAAATTCGCTTGGAACCTACAATTTTCATCCTTAACCGAAGTCGAAGATCTGCGTTGGCAGATAAAGTAGCAAGCTGTGTTTCATGTGCTGGCACAGTCATGATGTGGGGGAGCTACTTGTAGCGACTGTCCCTTAACTCTATTGCACAAGACAAGACCTAGGTTCCGAAGACCCAGCTGCAGGGGTACCTTGTGCTGGCTGACCGAAGCTGTTGTTCCAATGAATGACCATTTAGTACCCTTTGAGCCGACCTACTTTACACAGATCTAGATGGGTTATAAGTGCTCTAAGATTGTCCTTGGGCCCTTGCGTCACAGCACCCTTCAAAAGTGGCACCTGAATAAATCCAATCTGTAGCAATCAGTCAAGAGCACGGGGTTTAATTACATCAACCCTCAGTTGCAGATGCTTTAAGGAGCAAACGCAAGGCTGCAAATTTTGCGCTGCCTCGACACTGACAGTGATGAGGCGGAGATCCTTCTAACCGCTAAACTGCGCAGCCAGAGCCGCCTCGACATGAGTTCTCTAACGGCCTCCCGGATGAACTTCCAGTTTCGTGGCGGCCTCCACAGCAGTGGGAATGATGCTTGAACCCAAACACACGCAAGAGCCATGCTAATGATCCGAGTACCAGCGCGCACGTGCGTGAAGGGAAACACGAAACAAACAAACAAGTGGCAGCTTATGCGGATGTGCACGCATGTCCACTTCGTGCCTCAAGAACAATGAGTGCTGCGCCATAAGCACTTCACACAGCAGTCTCGCAGGACCCACCGACTTGAAGGAGTTCCAAAGTCTTGAGAGTCCGGTGCTTGAGATCTTGATGTGCGAAGCACAACATATCCTCTGTACAACCCCTTCCCCCCGCCCGCACCTTCCAGTTCCATCAGGGTTCAGGAGATCTCTGGGCAGGCAGGAGAACTCCGAGCCTTCCTTTGTGTGCAGACGGGCAAATCGGGCAAGTTGCACGCCAGCCAAGCCTTCGTCTGCTGTCCCTCTGTTTGCAGTTGTGCTGCCGGAGAAATCAAGCATTTGAAAAGCAGGGTCATCCTCATCTCTGAGAAGACCATCTCCTGCGTTGCGGCTCTACAAGGATCCGGATCCCCGAACTGATATGGATGTCCTTTTGCTGCTGCTTCACCGCGTTGTAGGACCTGTCCATGCTGTCCTTCATCCACTGTCGGACAAAGGCCTGCGCTGATCGGATCAGTTTGAGGACGTGGTTGCAGGCCCTGTTAGGAATCCGATGCATAAGAGCACACTCAAAGATGACCGAGTATCTGACCCTGTGGTTTCGCTTTTGCTTGGTGACGACTCGATTTGACACATGCGACTGGGGAAGGTGATACCTCCCAGCATGGAATCGGATGTACAAGGGCAACATCAGGAACGAGGTGCGAGTTCCTGTGTGAAGGACGCTTCAGATTAAGTCCTTAAGCCTCAATTCCAAACCCCAAATGCCTCGATCTTCTTTTGTCGGTGGCCCAGTGCTGCTTTCGCAGCTTCACAGGCGCCTTGAACAAGGGTCTCACGGCCGCGTGTTAGGGTTGCAGAGACCGCTTTCTCCGGAGTGTTCTCTGATGACGACTACATGGTGTTGGGCCTGGTTTGGCAGTAATACAGGTCTCAGCATGGTCGAGGACGGCCGTACAGATGATCCATTGCTATTCACGCAATGCTACTCGATTATGTTCATCAGTACTACGCCCGATAATATTGCGTGTATGTTAGCGTCTGTGACGATGTTTTTTGTCCATTGGTATGTCAATCATGATGATCACGGGCTGACTCCATCATCATAGGCAAAGTTACTTAAGCAGGTACTGCACCCTGAACGAAGAAATAAAAAATATACTCAATATGCTTATGTGACATATTTGCATTGTAATTGTACATATAGAGGGAGTCGGAGAGAAAGAGAGATAAAGCGAGAGAGGGAGAGAGGGGTAGATGAGACACGCACGTTCCCGTAAGTAACTTGTGAGGACTGTCATTGAGCCGGGTCACCTGGGTGCATCTTCTGCAGCGAGATGATCCTTGGATTTCGTTCCCGATGTCTCAGTGTCTCAATTTCCCGCACAAGCGTTTGCACGGGTCTGCCTATGTTCATGGCGATACTCATGGGATATTACCAGCGGACATCGAAAACAACAAGACAACAACCCGCAAAGATGAATTTCGGGTGGAGCTTCGAGCCTCTGGTGGTCAGTTCTGGATGCGGCGTACGAAAATCGCAAGGAGTGCTACAAGTTCACCGACGTAAGCCCTTTGTCTCAAACAAGGACTCCGTAGATGTGCCCTTGACGCTTCCAGTCTGACTTCCCTCACAGGCTAGAGTCTTGAGCATGAACTTCTCGCGACATGTTAGGGCAAGGGACACCTTCTTCCGCACATCGTCCTCTAGCGCATTGAAGGATTCGGCCACTGCATTGTGCACCGTGTCCTGTTCTGACAATGTGACCGGCTGAAGCATTCGCCACAGATCCCACAACCAAGCCCGGGAATACCACAATGGCAAGCATGGGGAGCAGAATCTCATGCCGGTCTTGTCTTCAAAACAAGGGACCAAATTCTAGAGCCCTCCCTCCCCCTCTGGGCCTGGAAGTTCCGCTGTTCCGCATACCGGGCAAACTCCTGCAGCAGAGTGGTTGAGAAAAGGGTGGGCACGTATTAAGCCTTTCTGCAGGTGTATGGCGTGTCTTCGAGACCACCACATGCACCTTGACATCGCTGAAAGTTGTGCAGCAAACAAGCAAGGACGTGGGGGGCTTGGTCGAAGATCGTAGGGTCACCGTCTCCAGTGCGGCCTCATCGATCATGTTCTGCAGCACCTCCTTGGATCCTGGCCCGGTGCCAGGGCAGTCCTCGAAAGAGGTTCGACATTGTTGTTATCGGCTTCAGCAGAGGCCTCTTGGAGCGGATTTCAACGAGATGGCAAAGTGATTTTAAAATCCAGCTCTGGCGCTAGGGTTGGCCGTGTTCTTGTGGCGACGCTGGATGGTCAAGGATTTTCGTGTATGGCTTTGTGCTCACGCGACCATCCAACTTGTCCTGGATCAGCTCCCACGCGACCATCTCGAGCAGCGGCCTGATTCTTTCCTCCTGAAGAATCGGGATCGGGCCATGTTTCTCACTTGCTGGCATACTGGGCTAGCACGGCGGCCGTGAGTCTCGGTGGTTGATCTCATCCGAGTTGCAGAACATTTTCAGATTTCCGAATGAGTGCTCATCACAACAGATTGCACTGCATCATCAGATCCCTGAAAGTACCTGGCTTACACTCCGAGATGTTCTGAGACTGGGACGCCGGGCGGAAACCCGAATTCTAATTCAGGTGCCGATATCCCATGTACTCCCAAACACGCGACGGGCCGAGCGGCGGCTTCAGGATACCAAGGTTTCCCAGAGCAGGTCCAGTAGAACTGTGTGGAAGACTCCTTCAGAAACCTGGGACCGGGTAGTGTAGTGGTTCGCCAACCTTGATGTTAAAACGCTTTCAACACTCAGGAGCTGCCTCAGTGTTCGGTTGAGGAAGCAGCATGATCGGTGCAGGTGGCTGCGACATGAACCCAGAGACTAGGACTCTGCAGAACTCAAACTCAAAAGCGTGTGAACGCCGAGCTTGCAGGATCCTCGATGCAGGCGCTTGTATGCTCTATCGCCCTTATCCTGCTGTACTACTGTTGGTTGACGTTGGCAAATCTCTTGGAACAGGACTCCGAGTCTTCTGTGCAAGGCCCTGCCGAGTGGCATCTGGGCGGCCTCCTTCCAGCTCTCAACAGACCTAGGGTGCACGACCACAACGAGGGCGGAGACCGGCGATACTGCAAAACACCAAGACTTGATTTGATTGCACCTCATGACCGAGATTTGTGCAAAGAGACGCCAAAAAGCCTGGCCGCTGAACCTCTACATGTAGAGGCCCGACACTGCAAGCTAATGATCCACCAGGCTGTCCATGAAAGCCTGCCGAATCCACACCTCCCTTCAAGGATTGAGTCTTTGAGGCTAGCCACGTCGACTTCTTCTCCACCTTCTCCAGTCCGTGGCTAAGGTAGCGCATGAGGCGACGCTTCAGCTCGGCCGGTGACCAGTGGGTCTCAGCGCAGAGCAGTTTGGTTCGGGGCTTCGGACGTTTGAAGCTCAGGTTTCTCTTCTGAGACTTATGTGCTTAAACCTCTGTGAGCGGCCCAATCATGCACTATCCGTCATCATCCTGAAGCTCTCATCATCCCTTCAAGCTCTTGGTCCGAAGGCCCTGCCTCGAGGTCCTGTGCCACCAACGCCACCTCCGACATGAACCGAAGGTGAAGGTGTGTAAGCTTAGAACTGACAACACAATAACAACTCAAGGCGGATTGAAAACCTGATGAAAAAAGAACAGTGACAAGCTCAAGAGCTATGATACTGATGAGCTGTTCTGATCATGGACCGCTAGGCCCAATGAGACGGGGGCCCAGCTGATATCGAACTTCGAAGCCACCCCCAAGATTTGTATTTGGGGTTTCGGAACGTACCCACCTTTCTTGCAAATAGCGAGGAACAACATCAAAGCCCAGATATATCCAACACAAACACACACACACATATCGCTGCACAGGATCAGCTACCTAAGAACAGCTCTCAGTACAGGTCCAAACCCCGAGGATCCTAAGAACTCTGCGGCAGGACTCCCATGCCTCATCCTGCAACGCTTGCCGTGCCGAAGACACAGCCAAGGGCAGCCGCCTTAGCTCTTTTGCTGCTTCGCAGGGCTTCCGGATTTTCGCACTTCGGGGTTTCAGTATGTTGGGATGTAGAACGTTTGATGGAATTGCGTCCGTCTTAAGCCCTTCGAACCATGTGCTGAAATACGTGCAACGCTCTGGGATGCTCTCTTCAGCATGATGTTGTCGCTGAACCTATTCGAGCATGCAGAAGCTCGAAATGGTGCATGCCCACAACCAGGCAAGAGCTCAAGAGCTTGTAGCTGACGATGCTTCAGCAAACACGAGTACGCTATCCCTTATTGCCGGCAACCAGACAAGTTTGCTCTTAAGATCCATCAGCAAAATACGAGGACGGGACTGCCTTTCAAAGGCGACAGTCATCTAGTGACAGATGAGGACCCAAGATGTGAACGGCGAAGTCCTTGAACTTGTAGTCTGGGCCGCGTACGGAGCGGACGGAGCAGAATTTGTTGCAGATTTTGCTGGGGATTTCGAGGCTGCCGATGACTTCGACACGGACACAGAAGCTGCCAGTGCCAGTGCCTGCGGCAGTGTGGTGGCATTCATTCCACGAATGCAGCCAGGGCTTACCGCCAGCCCAAGCCCACCTCCGGAGGCTCTTCATCGAGATCCATGTCCCCGTCATCCTCCTGAAGCTCCGGTCATCAAGCCAGCTCAGAAAGGCGCAAGGGGAGAATCCAAAGCCAAAGCCATCTGGGTATCGCACCTCGAAGTGATGCCGCTCCCACCCGTCGTCCTCCACAGCTCGCAGCATCACGACAATCAATTTCCGAGCAGTGTTAGCGTGGAGTTTCTGTTGATATGGCAAAAGCCACATACTACAGGTGCAGCTTCAAGGCCTATTTGTAGCCCCAAGTTTGCAAGGAGCTCAAGAGAAAACTCCGTTGCCGAGATTCTGATTCAGTCGCTGGGCCGCTAGAGATCAGAGTTTGCTGGCGATGTTGAACTCCCCAGAAGTGCAACAATGTGACACAAGGGCTTGCTCACGAAGCCTAGTTTCCGCAACAGATGAGCATGGAAGCTTTGCAAAACTGTAGTGCCCGCCCTTATTAAAAAGCCACGAATCCGCACTTCGAGCATCAAAGGCGAGCCCTGGAAGTATGGCAGACGGTGCTTTGGCCTAGGGAAAAGCATTGAAAATGCGATTCTTCGGCCCGA
Organism: Symbiodinium sp. clade A Y106; assembly: GCA_003297005.1. Taxonomy (NCBI): domain Eukaryota; class Dinophyceae; order Suessiales; family Symbiodiniaceae; genus Symbiodinium; species Symbiodinium sp. clade A. Next base: position 35,229 of record BGNK01000710.1, read on the forward strand.
CCCGGCCTCTTCACCCGAGCGCCTTCGCTCCGCCGGCTCCTGGAGGCTTCAGCTTCGGGAGGATCGCAGAGATCGAGGATGCTGAAACAGCCTGAAACCCTTTCTCCAGAGTGCCGGAGTGCACCTCGGAAGTTCTGGTCTTAGATTCTAGAGGCGGAACGAACCAGCTCTTGAACGAGCTTGAGACAGCTATTCGTCTCCTTTGAAAGCCTCGGCAACCCTGCAACCGATGCCTCTGCCATGCGGAACCAGGAGGGTCCAAAGCCGCTCACCTCTCCCAGAAAAGCCGTGATGCGATTGACGTTCATGGACTGAGGAAGGATTCGCTGTTCTCGCAGGGTTTGGGAATTAGGAACATTGGCAACATTGGTCGAAAGTCCGAGATGTCTGCCCACAGACAGCAGCGGCGATCAAGGCAGGAGGAACCCTATTTGAGGCGGAACGCCTCCTGGTCGTCTTCCTCGTCCTCCTCCTCACCTTCCTCAGCCTCATCGATGTGGTTGTGATGCCTGAGCTGGGATGCTTCTTGGAAGCCGAAGTTCTTAAGTGTGCAGGATGGGGGCTTCGTTTTTTATGCCCTCTTTTCCTTTAGCAGCTAGCATCCAGAAAACCAGGTTGGTTCAGGGAGGGGGCCAGAACGAAGGCAGGAGAACCACCTCACCACCATAACCCCATGGCTTCGAAGGCTAGGGTTTTCTTCAGCCTGGGGAAGTCTTAAGGGCTTACGCTCCTCATCCCAACGACTGCCGGCTCCTTTTCAGTGCTTCACACAGCCACCTGGCATCCCCGAATGCTGGCGAGGCCTCCGACCCCAGGCGATCCTGTGGTGTGGAACAGGCGTGGAAGGACCTGTCCATCAGGAACTTTGTCGGGCTCCAAGCTGGCGCACCGGCCATCCCCACCACGGCCGGCCTGTCTCTTCACAGCCCCTGAGCCATGTGGGGCCAAGCCCCCTGCGGGCGCACCGTGAAATAACTGATGGTGCCTGGAGCTGAAGTTTTGGGGCACAGATTGAACGGCACCAAGGCAATGGAGATCTGCAGTGCAAGTAAGGAAGAAGTCTGGCTTCTGAAAGCATTGCCAGCCGTAGGGTCGGCCAGAGTGCAAGCCGTCCTTGCCAGTGCAAGGGATTCGGGACCCAGACTTCAGTCGGAATCCTTCGTCCCCATAGCCGGGCAGGGGCACCTTGGGTTGGAGCTCGAGGTTGGATCGTGAGCTCTGACCATCCAGCCCCGGCAAGGTGCACCCGCGCGAGACATTGAAAACCACCGCCTCACCTCCACGGCCGCCGGGGGAAAAAAGATACTCCGTGTGGAGCTTGCCCCCACCACTGCCGCCTCCAGCCTCTGCAATCATCTGCCAGGATTTGCTTTCGGTCGCCCTCTGAAAGAAACGAGAGCCGGATCCTTCCCCACCGGCTTCAAAAGGCAAGCCGCCCCGTCCTCCCTTTCCGATCTCTATCCGATAGGCCCAACCTTCCTGCAGCTCCCAAACCTGAGTTGTTGTTGGGGTGGTTCCGTTTTTGATCTTCTTCCATGTCACAGTGCTACATAATGCTACATATAGCAGCAGCAAACATGCCATTCGTGTGTACATGACTCTTAGAACCTTCTACATGCTCAACGAGACCTGGAACGAGGCTCAGCGCTGAAGCTGCGCCACCACCTCCTCCGCAGATCCATGCAGGTGCATCAGCAGAGCTTACATCCTGGGTCAGGTATAGGATTTGCCCCTATCTGCCTAGCACAGAAGACGCTCAGATGCACGTTCTAAGAATAACTTAGAGAGTCGGAAAATTTACCTAAGAATAAAGCCTGCCGATGAGATCATGCATCAAACGATCCAGCACCTCCACCTCCTCCACCCCACAATTCCAGGAAGATAGTCTCATCGACGTCGCTTGTCCACTCGAAAGACTCATGGATCTCAGGTGGAGCGTTTGCTTCGTGAACTTGTGTCAAGTCTCCGGCACATCGGATTGGTGCACCACTCCTGTCTCTAGTCTGGGGATGTGCAAGAGATGGCACGGAAAGACACCTCCTCTCCAAAGACATTTCCAGCTGAAGCTCCTTCGAAAGTAGCAGTGCATCAATATCATCGGCCGCAACAGAACCGTTGATCCCCAGGTCCATATCGTCGGAGAAGCAGGCTTCTACATGACAAGCAGCAGGCGTCACGGGCACACATCGTTCGAAGTAAACTCCACCCTGCTGGCACTGAAATGCCTTGGGCTCCTTTTTTTGAGCCGGCTCCTCATAGACCAGCTTTTCCAGCTCAGTCCGGAGGCTCCCAGTTTCTGACGCATCTCGAGCTCCGCTTTCTGCATCCATGTGGTCCAGGACGGAGTCAACAGTCCAGACTCCGCAAACAAACAATATTGCAAAGAACACGAAGAGGAGGCAGTACCGCCCGTGCTTGGACAAAGAACTGGCCTGTGCCTCTTCGTCTGTGTTGTACATGTTGAACCCATCCATCAAGTCCATCTCTCTCGACTGCTCCATTTCGAGCAGCTACGCTAGGAAAGTAATAAATGCAACGAAGAAGAAGAACAACACATGACATCGCATGACTAGTGTTGCGAGCTGTGGCAATCCATTCTTCTCATCCACGACCTGGACTTGAACTTGATTCGGGATGAACCTAGGAACGCAACGCGCAGTCGATCGGCCACGGAAGGTGTCAGCTAACAGAACCTTTCGACGAACCTTATGCCGAAGGCCCGTGAACCCATAAAATCTCCCACACAAGCTGCGAAAGCCTCACCTTTGTGGTCTCAATCTCTTTTTGGGCAGATGAACTGTGAGCCAGGCACCATGACGGCCACCCGGAGGTTTGCCTTTACACACTGAAGACTTCATGCCGGAAGAACCTAAACCCTAAAACCCGACACCCTGAAGCCCTAAACATCCCTAAACCCTATACGAGTACAACCCCATGAACCCCAAAAACCCGCAGCCCCAAACCCTGAACTCCCACCGCCCTTTCTGTGCTGTCCAGGGAGCTGCCAGCTGCTGGGTGGCCTGAGTCTCTGGGAGCTCGACTAGGAGGTCTGGGGGATCTGTGGAGACGTTGAAGCGAGGGAAACAAGAGCATGAAAGCGTCATGGAACAGGAATTCAACTTCACCCGCACTAGTACGATGCATGCGGGTGCGCGAAGCTCCCACCTTTCACGCCGCCCCAACACGCCAAGCAATCTCTACTGACCCTATGGTATCATCACTCCACACAGCACAGTCCCGTGACTGTTGGCGACGGTCGGGCTCCATCCTCGTTTTCCAATCTACGAGTACCTTGACGAGATGCCTGCATTCCACGCGCGCGCGGCTGCCCGGCGAACCAAGACCTCAGAAGATATGGCCATGTCTGCAAGCCTCAAGCACGTCGGACGGTTCACTGCTTCGCCCGCTTCGCTGCTCCAAGTTCGGATCCCAGATGCGCCGCCCTTCGTTCTGGTCTGCATCCATAAGCTTGACCTGCGCAACAGACGCAGAGTCTTGGGTTGCGAGATGTTGCGGGTTGCGTTGTGCCAGATTTCGGCTTGTGTTGGCCTGTGTCGAGGCTTCCAATAATGCTTCCGAGCCACGAATATGGCACCCAAGCTTCCGTTCTGCTCGTACCTTCTCATGACGAGCTGACTGGACGGTATCACTGGCTTCGCAGGCGTAACCATGCGACTTTCAAGAAGAGATGTTTCAGATCACATTTTTGCGCTGTTGTGGTTCGACATCCTTGCAAACAGCTACATAGCGCCAAGCTGCACAAGGAACTGCACTCGTCGCCCCTCCGCATCGTCGGGTAAGTCGGCTTCGGTATGGTCGTGAGAAAACCACACCAAGCCCGATGTTGGCAAGCCTCTCCACAGGCTGGCTGTGTGACAGCGGAGAATAAAGCGACAATAGCATCTGGGGCCGATACATTCGTGTCTGATGTCATCATCCGGCAGCAGCCTGAGCGAAGATGCGCGCGGTGCAGCTGAAAGTCCGTCTCAGGAACCTCATGTTAATCGCCAAGGGACCACCCTTCCTCAGTCTCGACCGACCACTTGAAGATGACCCCTGTCCTGTCATGTGGAAACGACACAGTACTACATCGTTCCGGAGCTTCATCATTCCACGGAAAGTCTGCCCAGCCCTGAAACCCTCCAGCCGCGGTCCACATCTTGAACGCGACCAGGTGCTTGCGAAATCGGCCGCTCGAGGTCCTGGCCGACCAAAACTCAGCGACCTCAAAGCCTCAAAGCCTTTAAGCTCTAAAGCCTCCGAAACTACAAGCCGACGTTGCGCCTGCGCAGTTCTTGTCTCAGGTGGTCCCGCAGTTCCTCGTCCAGGCCCGGCCCTTTGGCCTCATCCGCCTGGTGCCCAAGCGGTTGCAGACGGAATTTGGGGTTTAAGGGCTTCGGCTTCAGGGAACCACGATCTCGAAGAGCAAATGCAGAGTCACAAGAATGAAAAGTCAGGGTCAGGAAATATCAGGAAGATGTCGCTGATGTGAGGATGGGGCTCGGGGTTTGGGCTTTGCTGTGAGATGATAGAGGGTTCACGAGGAGTCTCTCGTGGCTGCCGTCTCGTGATAATGGGCCTCCGAAAGTGTGAGGGCGAAACCTGATTGGTCTGCTGCGATTTTACGACATGGATCTAGGAACCCCAGCATTGTCCATGACAGGCGAGCCAGGAAGGCAGCACCAATCCATGGAAAGAAGTATTGAAGCAAATATTGAGAGATCATAGTACCAGCAAGACGCTCCCCCGGCAGCGTCGTGCGGGTCCGACTTCCTGGGGCTGGAGGAACGGTAGCGGGGCCGAGGCCTCGTGTCCGGGGGGGTTTTGCGCTTTCCAGATGCGTGGAGACTTGTCTCGAAAGTGCTGTGATTAATGAATTGGGAGAGCAACTGACTGCCAAGATCCGTTCCGAAGCACGCCATAGTCGAATTCAAGAATCCGCAACGGAAAAGCGTTCCATGCTCCCTGAAGCTAAAATGAAACCCTAAGTCACAGTCCACAAAGAGCTTGGATGCTGTCATATAAAGATAGGTCTGCAAAGTTTACTCATGTCGCGGCCGGCCACCATGTAACAGTGTTTAAGGGTTCTCGGACTCGGTTGGGACTTCATGGTTCAGGCCAAGCTCAAGGCTGCGGACTCCGGGTGCTAGGACAGGAAGCCAGGAGTCGGAGGGTCCAGACTTTGTAACATGACGGTCAACAACCTCCACCGCCGCAGAATGGCTACGACTCGCGGCCGGAAGCGACGCGTCCGAACCCGCACGGTGGATTTTCCCTAGAGATGACACGAGAACTGGAGCCCTGCGCTCCAGAGCAGCTAAGGCTCGGATCTTCCTCCACGTCCTCCTTGACTTCATCCAACCTCGAACCATAAGGACGGAAGTACTCACCGAAACCACTAGAGATAATACCGAACCCCGAAGTGATGATGCATCGCATCGGCTAATGCGGTGCCAGGCACTCGAGGTCTTCCGCTGGTAATGCTTCAGACCTGACACAGGCATTCGACTCTCTCCGGCATCTCAACATCTGGGCTGGGATCTAGAACCCAGACGGCTAGACCCCCAAAATCCAGCACTAGCAGCTACAGCCATGGCGCCATGAAATCTGTAACATACAGTGCATTCTAACGCCATCGACACACAGGTGCACAGCAGCAGGTACTGCGTGACAAGAGCTAGTGCACGATCTTGTCTCACAAGTCTTCCACAGCTTGCCGTGGTTTATATCCGACCCTGCTATACCCGTCAACAGACATCGCAGCATCTGTGTCAACCTGCGCGCACTTATACCGACTTGATTGTGCGCCCACACCATCTTGACCAATGCCTGCAAAGCAGGCTTTATCGAAACACACTATATGAACATATTGCACTCTGCTCCTTCTGCTTCGGTTGCCTGTTCGGATTTTTGCATAGGTAATTTCTTTGGCGTGGCCGATTGCAGGCGAGTAAAGGCAGGCCGTTTGCATCACTGCCGTTCCCTTTTCAACTGGCCTCCCATTTGCCAATGGAAGGCTCCAGAGGAATCCCAAGCTGGCTGTCTCTAGCTTGGATTCCGGAGCATCTTGTGTCCCCTCATACCCTGCAAGGTCAAGCTCTCTGGGATGAAAGACAGCCAGTATCCTAGGTTACTTCGCCGTATGGATATGAACGACTAGAATGCCTTGCAGCAGCGAAAGTCACCCATGCAATTGATCATATACGGAGCACGATCGACACTAAAATGAAGAAAAATGCAGCAGCAACTGAAACAAAGGGAATACAGCAAGATCGACTCTACCGACACTCCGCTCCTTGGCCACCCTGCGCACTCTTGCAACAGAATCCTGAACTCCAAAACCCAATCCCAAACCCTACATTAAGTACGCCTCAAGGCCCCTAAACTGCAAACCCACAAACCTTGACTCCCGAAACGGTGATTGGGAAAACTTGCCGATGCCTCGCATCCGCAGTGCAGGCACGCTCCGCTGCAAGCATCCTCGAAAGAGTGTGCAGGCCTAACCCTCCTGAACATTAGACCCCCAAAACTCCTAAACCTTTAGTCCGAAACCCAATACCTTTATATAAACCCCAAAACCTGGTAGACCCCAAATCCTAAAGCCTAAAGTCGGTGAGTTCCAAGCTTCAGGGTCTTCTCTATCGTAGTCACGGCTCCAGGCCGTTCCAAGATTCAGGTCTAACCCGCCGGGAGCATCTCAGGTACGATCATTATCGAACTGATTTGGGTGTGGGGGAAGGAACCCTGCGGAAGATCTTAGCAGCTTCGTTGAAACAGCCGCAGCACGGTCCCTACCGGAGGACTACAGAACATGATCCTGGCAATTGCAAGATGGAGCAACTGCTGATCCCTCAAATTTGGTCACCCAAACTTGAAACTTTCACCACGCTTCATTCACACTGCCGGTGGCGAGAGCATGGGCATTTGTATGTGGAGCTGACGCTGCAGATCAATATTTTGCGAGGCTGTACGGCCGGCTGCAGGCTTGTAATATGAAGTAATATGTCTTTTGACTCAAGCTGGCCAGTGGACACAGAAGATCATCGACAGACGACGCTGCACAGATTGCCTGAACCACCAGAAGCAGCCAATGCCTAGACATTCAGAGCAAGATTCTTTGCAGTCTCGGGGAGCTCATGCGGATCCGTGGCAGAGGTCCTGCATCGGGAATGTTGGTCAATTCCCAATCGCTTGCATTCTGTTTGATAGTGGTCGTTGCCGTCTATTTATTCTCGCTAGAACTTTCGATCGTGATGCTGTTCTGCCGGTTTCGTGTTTGAAGCTAACTCTTGCCTCCTATTTCTGAAATTGCTATCGCCTGCTTTGTGCTTCCTAGCTTCTGCTGCGCCTGCTGCTCAAGAGTGTTACAAAGAGTAGCTTCGTTTCACGTTTGCCGCTGTTTGCACTACAGCAAGCTTATTGTGTTCTTGGGAAAATTCAGGGGCATGCAAAAGAGAGAGGCGCTGAGTAGCAACTGCAATTTCATCCCTGAAGCCTAACAAAACGGTGGAAAAAACACTGATCATAACGAGCAATGCTTGGGGTTGCGCTGTACCATGGTGCCCACCCCACTTCAAACCCACCGTTCCGTTACACTCCAAACTCACGAAATGGGAGCTGCACACCGACTACAGAAAAGAGGTCAATACACAATTGGAAAGTGTTGTTCTGATTGGAAAGGGGATGCGGGCTGCGTATCCCAGATCCACATGCAGCTCATGCTCGTGTTGAAATGTGAGTGCTAGTGCTACGGCCACTCCCTCAGATTCTCTCACTCTGTCCAGACCCTCCATGCTCCTGGCGTGGCCGTTCGCCGTTCTGTTAATGCGCGGCGGGACAGTTTGCGGTTTCCGCCGCAACGGTGCTCGCCCGTCCTTCACATTGCAAGGAAGGACTGAAGCCCAGCAACACAATGCTGAAGTCCACCGTCCCGAATGCGATGCCCTCAAGTAGATGCTCTCAACGAATTCGAGGCTTGAGGCCGAGTTTCCAGTCACGGTCAGAAGTTAAACTGCGAACACGTATTTGCAGCACACTCTGCGAGGCGGAAGAGTTGCAGGGGCGCTGTCTGATGTCGCTGCAGGACACATGATGCATTTCGAGCCATTTCGAAGGCTGATGCATGGCAACTGACACAGGCTAATGTGGCTAGAGTATTATTGAGCAAGATCTTGCTGCCGAGGGTTGGGTCGGGGTGCAAAGCAGTTCTCTGGCTCCTCTCGGCTCCGGCTTCTGCTTCGCGTCCTCGCCACTGCCCCACCGAGCATGCCACAGCGAAGGCAGTCGCCCTCCTGAACAGAGCAACCAGTGGCTGTGCTTGGCAAGGCTTGTTAATGATTAATGATGACGCTTGGTTGATAACCGATAACGACAACAGCACTGCTGGTCAAGGTTAGTAGCTGGCGAGAAATGCAACGTCATGAACACGAATCGCAATCAAGAGGGTCCCCCTCAGCCGCGGCAGCGACATCCTCATCATCAGCATCATCACCATCATCATAGTCACAACTGCGTGCCGAAGCTAGCCCATTGTTGTGGAGCTGGGATGACTGAAGGACGGCACGGGTCTATGTCCAGATTGCAAGTTTCAGGGTGAAGATCGCAGGCGACTGTCCTAAACGTCAAGCCGCCAATCCTGGGCCCCCAGAACCCCGAAGCTTGGACCGAGAGTCGGCTGGCTTAGTCTCGTTCGCGTATTAGCGCCTGGACATATGGTCGGGAAAAGAGTGAGCCCCAAACCCTATACACCAAACTCTTTGCAAAGCAATGCGTCCAGATCCAACATCAAGGTGAAGGTGACGCGCGTGCCGATGCGAGGCGAAGAGCAAATCTGCAGGTCCTCCACAGTGTGAACTTTAGGGTGGCGTGCTTATGGTGCTTGGCTTGAGGAGTAGGGCTAAGGTTTAGTGAGTACGGCCGCAGTTTATAGGTGTTCAGAGGTTCAGGACTGAGGGCAACAAACTTCGGCACATTCAACATCAGGGTGCAGTCCGCCGCGCCAAAGAACGCTTTGTCTTGCTCGAGATACGTCTGCTCCAGAGTGACACACCTGGCAACTAGAGAAAACATCACAGACACGGCTGCGGCAAAGCAAAAAAGCATAAAACAGCAAATCGCTGTCATAGACAAGCTCAAGGGATGCATCGAACCATAGAACCTACAACGAGCAATTAACTAGGGGTCTGGGACAGATACCGCAAAGACTCCACCAGCAACTGAACAGCGTGCGACCAGGGTGCGTGTCCGGGTGTGTATGTGCCATCGTGCATGAGTGAATGAGTGAGTCAGCGAGGGAGAGAGGGAGGGGAGGGAGGGGAGGGAGGGGAGGGAGGCGTGTGCCTGTGCTGCCTGTGCTGACTGTGTGCGGACTATGTGTTTCTATGCCTACAGCAGTTGAGCAATACCCAGTACCGAGCCATGCCTTGAGAGCATCAAGCGCGGCACTGCTTTTGACGAAAATATCTGGTGTGGGCTTCCTTTTGGCCATCTACAACGCTCGTTACACACTGCACCCGAACTCAGAAAGGTAGACTCCTGACGCAAGACAGTGTGCAAACAAACCCGATGCAGGCTGCCCGGAACGATCGTCGTTGATCTCATCGATGCTGCCGCAGTGGCGCTGCGCTGCCTTCTCTGGATCGAACTGATGCTTCGCTCTACTCTGTGGATGTAGGCAACTGTCTGCAGGGCCGTGACAGACGGCAAACTCGGAGATACCAATAATCCGAGGATCTAAGATAGTGTTAACTTGTCAACAAAGTCTGCCCGCATTGGTGTCCGGCCCGAGCCTTGAACCGTCCACGCTAGTTGGATGGGCCCTATCCCACCCTGGTCATATACCGAAATGTGGCTCTTACATGCTCTTACGAGTAGCAGAAACAAACCTCCGAAGCGGGCAAGAACAAACTGATTCGATACCTGCTCGGGGCCTCTTTGATGGTCCGATATGGCAGCGGACTTGGCAGTGGCATCGCAGCCGGTCAGGCCATTAATGCCATTGTAGGGAAAGACTCAAGGCCGAGTGCTTCAAAGCTTTCGCCTCCGGCCTTGGAACTCAAAGCTAAGGATGTGGGGGCTTCCGCTGGATGGCTCTGTCTCTGCCCTGGGCTTCTTGCATACCAGAGCCTCCACTTGTCATGGTGGCGATTTGCGGACCACCGTGCCCTTCGCAAAAGCGAAGTCACTACCGAAGCAACAATAGTATGGATTTGTTGCTTCGCAGGACGCTTCTTTGTGCTTCGAGCCAGGGCGATGGCACGCAAGGCTTCAACGTTGAGTTATGTTATGGAAATGCAGTGCTGAAGAATAGCCGGGCGTCTGTCGACGGCTTTCTGAATGTTTAAGTTGCGTTTTGAGGGAAGGAACTGGGCAGATCTCGAACTCCAGGGTGTAATGAGTGTAATGATAGTCTAATGATACAGGACGACCAGACCACTTGCCATCATGGTGTGACCCTGAGCCACTGCCGAAGAGCCTTCAGCAGTCGCGCCAGCCAGGGTATGTATCGTAACGGCTGTAGCCAAACCGAGGGCACCTGGGACAGCCGCCGCAGATGCAAACTGGTCGGCCCCAAACTCGGAGCCGCATGGTTGCTCCGCCGGAGCTTCTCGGCTTTAGGCCCAGGCCCTCGCCCTGTCATGAGACTTGTCTTAAGCCTTCGGAGTGCAAGGACAGGTCTGCCTGCAGACCAGGCTCAGGGTCGTTTGTCACGGTCCGTCATAGCTCTGGTAAACGCTTGTCTGAGATCCTGAGGCTTACCTGCCTCTACGCATGATAACGATTTACACGAACTGCGTTTCATCCACCAGCGAAGTATCGTCAGGAGGAAAGAATGGGTAGACAGTGTGGCGCCGGCGCAGGTACAGTGACATCCAAGAAGACGGCGCATGAAACTCTTACCCGAAGTCATGCGTCAAGCGGTGCTGAAAGCAGTCAACCCCTCAGTACATTACTACATCAGCACCGGCCACTCCAAACACGCTTCCACCACGACACCTCAGGCTTCACCGGGGCCCCAAGCATTGAGTGGCCCGGACAGAGGCATGAAAGGCGGCGAGGGCTCCTGCAGTCTTCGCATGGCGTTCTTCGCATGGGTTTGCGCTGAGAAGGATGCATCTTCTGTTTCGGCAGAACTGAACCTATCTAAGACCGCATCTGGATTGATCTCCGAAGCTTTCTGGGCATCGCAATTCTCTAGGAAAAGGCCTTTGCAAAGAAATCGCTCGCACGGTGAAGTCTTGCAGATGGTCCACGTCGAACCGCGCTGGCAGTGATCTTAAGCAACGAGCATGGCTGGCCTGACCACTTTTGCGTGGAGGCGCCTGCCTCGGGGATGAGGGCGAAACGCTGGTCTCTTCAGAACGGAGCAGGAGGGAGACTCTTGACCAACGGGGTGGCAAGAGCGAGCATCATGAGCGGACTATTGACCAACGGAGGGAAACTGTTAACCCAGCAGCGGGAGCGAGCATCATCAGCATCAGAACGGAAACTTCTTGACCAACCCGGCAGCGGGAGCGAGCATCATGGGCATCAGAAGGGAAACGATTGACCAACCCGGCAGCGGAAGCGAGCATCATGGGCGTCAGAAGGGAAACGATTGACCAATCCGGCAGCGGCAGCGAGCATCATGAGCATCAGAAGGGAAACTTTTATCCTACCCGGCAGCCGGAGCGAGCATCATCAGCATCAGAACGGAAACTTCTTGACCAACCCGGCAGCGGGAGCGAGCATCATGGGCATCAGAAGGGAAACGATTGACCAATCCGGCAGCGAGAGCGAGCATCATGGGCATCAGAAGGGAAACGATTGACCAATCCGGCAGCGAGAGCGAGCATCATGGGCATCAGAAGGGAACTTTTTGACCAACCCGGCAGCGGGATCGAGCATCATGAGCATCAGAAGGGAAACCTTTGACCAAACCGGCAGCGGGAGCGAGCATCATCAGCATCAGAAGGGAAACGTTTAACCAACCCGGCAGCGTGAGTTAGCATCATAAGCATTTAAGGAAATCTTGTGACCAACACGGCGGCGAGAGTGAGACGCTCAGGAGTATAAGACAAGAAACTTGTAGCCAACGGGCCAGCGGGAGCGCGCGAGCATCAGAAGAAAAACTTTTCACCAACCCGTCAGCGGGAGCGAGCATCAATAGCATCACAAAGGAAACTTTTCACCAACGGGGCACCAACAGCTAGCATCATGAGAATCAGAATGGAAACTGTCGACCAACCCGGCAGCGGGAGCGAGCATCATGAGCATCAAGAGGGAATCCCAAGCAGCAGCGTGAGGGAGCAGCACGAGCGTCAGACCCGAAACTGTTCAGCGCGCATCATGAGCATCAAACGGGACACTCTGGTCATGAGCATCGGAAAGGAAGCTCTGGACCAAGCCGGCAAGGGAGATGAATGAGCATCAGAAGGGAAACTTCTGACCAACGCGGCAGCGGGAGCGAGCACCATGAGCATCAGCAAACAATCTTTTCCCCAGCGTGGCAGGCGGAGCTAGCATCATGCACATCGGAAGGGAGACTCCGGAAGGGTTTTGTCCAACAAACAACCGGTAGAGAGCATCAGAAGTGAAAGTTTTGAGCAGCGGGGTAGCCTGAGCAGATGCATCAGAAGGAAACGTTTGACCAACAACAAACCAGTTTAGAGAGCATCATGAGCCTCAGAAATTTTTCAGCAGCGGGGTAGCAGGAGCAGGCATCAGCATTAGAGGGGAGGCTTTTGACAAACCAAAGACCTACAGAGAGCATCATGAACGTCAGAAGGGAGGCTTGTGACCAACTCAGCTGGAGAGGGCATCATGAGCATGAGAAGGGAGACGACTCTGAGTCATCAGGGTAGCAAGGATCGACAGGAACCAGCGGGATCAGAAGAGTAGCATGCAGCACGTTCTGCTCATACACAGGCTTTAGGGTTTGGGCCTCAGCTCAGACCCATCCAGCAAAACCATACAGCAAACACCCGAAACCCCACACTCTGCGCAGCGCTCTTTTCGGAACCAAATCTGTGCCTACACTTTATCTCAGGGTCAGGGTATGGTCGGCCTACAGCAAAGACCACCAAGATGCGCTCAGCTTCAAGCATTCCAGAAACCCTCAGCCTACTCTGCCTCGAACGTAAACGACAGGGCTTCTTACTAAGAACATGCTGGCCAACTGGAAGCTTGCCTGATCTGGACTTCGCCACACCATGTCCGACCAAACCTGCCAGAGACAGCTGCAGAAAGCACACCGGCATGGGTTGCTACATTTTGCCAACAACTTAACCTTCAACATCGTCTACGTCCGATTCACCCCAAGATGGTAGTAGAGTGTACAAGTCAGCCTGCTGTTGACAGTGAAGTTGCTTTGCAAGGCCCGACTGATCTGACTGCACAATGCACAACTGGTCAGTGCTTGAAGCAGATCATACTACCGACTACCAGGCTGGCCCGAGCCGAAGGAAGAGCTGCGAGTCCGGCCGCAGCAGCCGGGACATGGCCTGCCGAAAGCAGGGATTGGAAGCTGTTTTTTTCATGGCAGACCATAGATGCATCCTATTGGCTCCGTAATGCTGGTCACCTACACGGATGCTACCATGTGAAACCACTTATATACTCAGTACTCGCAAGGTTTGTGGAACTAGCCACTTCGCATAGCCGAGCTGCAGGTGCAAAACAACAAACCCGGCTGGATCGGACACTCGTCATTTCTTCACGCTGGAGCTCACGCCGCAGGAAGTCCTGTCAAAGCATTTGACTCGGACTCTCAGGAGCGGCACTGTGCTTGGAGAAAGAGAACGGTTAACAGAAGCCTTGGGTTGTTCCGAGCAAGGATTGGGCTATGGCAACCTGTCCAAGCGGGACTGTTCACAAGGTTGTCTTGCAACCAGAGTAACCAGAGGCCTCGCCAAGCAAAAGAAAACCAAATTGGGGGCCTTCGAACAGCCTGCACGTTGCTCCCCGAACGGTTGGCCAAGTAGGTTTTCGGGAGATGGCCGGCTTTCTCAGAAAGACTGCAGATCACACAGTGCAGGATGAGAGACAAGAGGCCAACTCCAACAGAAGGATTGTGATACCAAATCGCAGAGCCGGATAAGCCGAGTAGGCGTGGCCTTGCAAGGACTTCAGACGCTTCGAGCGACTTGAGCCCTCGAGCACCGAATTCGCAAACCCGACGGGATCGGCATTTGCAATTACAACGCAGGGTCTTCTGTTACACTATAAGAGTGCTGATTTCAACATGGCTCGGCTTGGCTTGCTTTGGTGTGTCTTGGCTAGGCTTTTCAGGGCGGTGCGGGATAAGAGACCACACGAAAAGCCCCGCGAGCCCGTGGAACCCAACTCCCGAAGCTCGATCATTGTCCTGCCTGGCCAACCACGTCGTCTGCGGAAAGGCCAGGCCTACATCAGCGATGGCTTGAGCGTATAGGGCTACTTGAGAGCGAAAAGCCTCTCACATGAGGGGCCGGGCTCTGGGCTAGAAAACTTAGCTTGGCATGTTGAGTAGCTGCTTGCCTGCTCCTGCGAACCATCCGAAGAAGAAGCAGAAAGAAGATCTCCATGTTACTTGGCAATAACTGGATAGGACACGGCTACTTCACAGCATCTATTGCTGCATGCGACATGCCGCTCTGACATCCCGTGCCGTGGACATGAAAGACACCTGAGAACGGCGACGCCCCGACGGCGGAGTGCACTTCCCGCATGTTCCGGTATCTGGCATGTCAGCATGGCATAGGGACATCCAAGGATCCAAGAACCTCGAACTCCGGCAATGCTCTCCTCAAGCCGAAAAAAAGGTTTTTGTCATACGGTTACGACGACCAAACTGATCAGGAAGCTCGCGATGACGATGGTAATGAGTGCGATGATGACTATGACGTTTACGATGACGATCATCATTAAGAGGATGGCGACCATGGTGACGGGGCGAACTGTTACCAATAGCTTGGGTAGCATCGGTTGCGCTACTGGTGGCAGTCGTTGAAGCAGTAGCATTAGCACTAGCAGGACGAGGAGTAGTCGTCGCGGAGATGCTGCTGCTGGTGGTAGTAGTGGCAGCAGCAGTAGTACTCATAGTAGTAGAGGTCGTCGTCGTCGTATAGTCGTAGTCGTAGTCGTAGTCGCAGTAGTAGTAGTAGTACTACTACTACTACTACTCCTGCTACTAGTGGTAGTAGTATTTCACTATTACTATTGCTATTACTACTGCTGATAATACTACTACTACTACTACTACTACGACTACTACTACTACTACTACTACTACTACTGCTACTGCTACTACTGCTACTACTACAACTACTACCACTACGACTAACTACTATCTACTAACTACTACATTCTGCTGCTACTACTGCTACTGCTACTGCTACTGCTGCTGCGCCTGCTACTGCTACTGCCACTACTACCATTACTACTACTACTACTACTACTACTACTACTACTACTACTAGTACTAGTACTAGTACTAGTAGTAGTACTACTACTACTACTACGACTACTACGACTACTACGACTACTACGACTACTACGACTGCTACTGCTACTGCTACTACTACTACTACCGCGGTGTCACGCTCGCATGCCTGTGATTGCTATCTTCTGTTGTATGCTCAACGTAGCTCCAGACTTGATGTTGTTACTCTCTGATGTCATGCTACAGGGCCTTGCGAGGCGATGACATCGTGGATTTGCGTCTCTCTTGAGGCAGCAAAGCTGCGCGCCCTTGAGGCGCCGGGCATTACTGTCTGCTCTTCTTACTCCGCCGCCGGGCGGTCGACCGACTGCTGCGCACAAAGGCTACAAAGGCTACTACTACTACTACTACCACTAATTACTAACAACTAACTACTACCATTTCGACCGCCACCACCACTGCCACTGCCTCTGCCTCTGCCACCTGCCACTGCCGCCGCCGACCACCCGCATTCTTTCACGAAATCATGATCCGCGCACTGGACCTGCTCCGCCAAGTTCCGAAGCCGCACGAAGGCCTCCAGCAAGCGGGAGGCAACTTTGGGTGGTCGAACTCCCTGGCCCTCTTTTTCAAGATATGACAACCTCTCGTCAAAGGCTTAAGCAGGGCTTAGGCTAATAAGGTCACCAGCGACCGCATCACCATCGCCTCGGCGGCACCACTACCGCCGTTGCCGTCTTCTCATGAATCATCATCATCATCGTCATGACTGTCACCATTACAGTCAGCACCTTCAGCATCACCACCGTCATTGCCATCCTAATCGTCACCACCACCCTCACCACCATCTTCAGCAGCATCACCACCACCACGACCATTATCATCAGCGTTGGTGTCGTCATCTTTGATGTCTGCATCGTCATCGTCACCATCATAGCGTCAACATCGTGTTGCAGCATACAGCGAACAATGGTACTCGACATTGAAACTTCGTGAAGTCATCGGGCATTCTGTGCTGGCACAAGGGTAGCGGCCTCACTGCCAGGAAAAGGCAGAAGAAGCTCACCCTGGCAACTGGAGATGTGTGGATAGACTGGATGGACAATTAAACTGGAGCAAGAACAGAGAGACAGAGAGTGACAGAGAGAGGGAGCGAGCGAGACAGAGTTGGGAGAAGAGCAGCAAGCATGGAACCGGGCGATGCTTTGACTAGTCTGAAGACGGGCTAACAGACAGATGGATGGAAGCATGGGTACAGTAGTTGTGAGCATACACGCCGAGACAAACACCACCAGAGAACAAAGCAGAGAAGTCGACACATGAAATACTTCGTTCGTAAAACCGTATAGAGCATGTAACATCATATGACATTCTATTTCGGGTTCGGGACCCTGAAGGGGAGAGCATAAGGTGTTCGCAAAGAGCTTCTGACACCACGGGAACAAGAAGGGGATTTGGTGCAGGCTTGTCAGGCTTGTCTTGTGATGAGGGCCTGCCTTGGCTTTCGAGTCATTACGATGCACATTAAGGTATTCAAAACGACGTGCTCGCTGTGGAAGCGGTACTGTTTCAAATCAAGACCCAAGACTCGCACTGCAGAGACCTGCAACCAGGCCAACATCTTGTGGGTTGGCCAACACAGAAGTGCAGACCCTTTAGCGACCCAAACCCCTCCGTGCCAAGGCCGCTTCCAGCTTAGTCAATGAAAGTTACTGTCTAGAGTCTAGAGGCTCCACATCCATGGCATGGTTTGAGGTGGGCGCCATTTGGCGATAGCTAAAGAGTTCTCTTGGCTAGAGCAGCAGCAGGGATGTGTTCCGTCATCTTCGAGCAGACAGGAGTTCTTTGACAACACGAAAGCTCTTGCTTGTCTTGTACATATTCCTTTGCTTGTACAGATGGGTCGACACATCGCTGCAGCCAAATTTTCGGCACCCTAAGCTTCCGTGTCAGGTGCGGAAGTTGCCCCATCCTGCATTCAGCAGACCCAAAAAGGCAATACCCAGCATATAACAGCATATAGCGAATGGAAACTTGCCAGTTGCTTTCGGGCGGCAGCATTCACGTGTGCCAGTTTCGCTGCAGGCACGCTACGCCGCCCTTTTCGCCTGAAGGGTACCCTTGAGGCCCTGGTCAGGTGAAGCGTTGGATCGGAAAATACCTGAAGTCACATAGTTGGCCCCCTCAGCGGTTGACCTCGGCTGATGCGCTTGTGCGCGCGGGTGCACTGTCAGGATTCGGGCATCCGCTTTGGGATGCCAAGACGATCCAGGCATGCTTGCAAAGCAACGCTCGTCCCGGATTCTGCGGAAACACAATCGCCCCGTAGACGCTGTAGACCCCAAGGCCGAAACCCGAGAGGCCCGGAGTGCTCCACAGCCAAGGCTCCCACCAGATGCCGCAGCTCAGTAAAGTGTGCATCGTCTTCTGCCTGGACTAAATTTGGTGTATAAATTGCCGCAGTGTTCTTGCTGGATGTACAGGATGAGAAAGAGGGGCAAACAGCAGCAAGAGGATGGTCAGCTTTCACTCGGCACGGCCAAAAAAGCCTTGAACGTGCCTCCAAGTCTGCCTCGACGATCTCGTCGCAAACCAGGCGCCCTGGGGGCCCAAGCATTTCTGCAGGCTTGCAATGCTTCATGTTGGGATCGAGTGTTCACAGGCAGATTCTCGACCCGAGGGCTCCAAGAATGGGTCGTGAAGTGGCAAGGTTCAGGCGGCTCGCGGTTGTAAAAGAGACTTTGAAGCTGCAGACCCGCACCGAATCCTGCCTGTGGGCCCCGGTGGCGATCAGGGCGTACAATATGAAGAAATCCCAAAACAGGTTGACGGGCATTGGCTGACAGGCATTCTCAAGAAATCTCAAAACAGGGTGATGGGAACGGGCTGACAAGGCAACAGAAGGGCCCGCACGACTCTCGGAAGTCTCGGGGCGTGGGTCCTTCAAGCACGCAGAGTTCTTATTCTGCCGCGACCACCGCCAAAGCAACTCTGCAAATGCTGAAGATGCCACTGTCTTCTTCTACCTCTGAAATCTACAGCTAGCCTGCTGCTGCTGCTGCTGCTGCTGCTGCCCTGCTGCTGCTGGTACTGGTACTGGTACTGGCACTGGCACTGGCACTGGCACTGGCACTGCTACTGCTACTGCTACTGCTACTGCTACTGCTACTGCTACTGCTACTGCTACTGCTACTGCTACTACTACTACTACTGCTACTACTACTACTGCTACTACTACTACTACCACTACTGCTACTACTACTACTACTACTGCTACTACTACTACTACTACTCCTGCTACTACTACTACTACTACAACTACTACTACTCCTGCTACTGCTACAGCTACAGCTACAGCTACAGCTACTGCTACTGCTACTGCTATGCTACTGCTACTGCTACTGCTACTGCTACTGCTACTGCTACTGCTACTGCTACTACTACTACTACTACTGCTACTACTACTACTCCTGCTGCTGCTGCTGCTACTACTACTACTACCACAAACCACTACCATTGATGTTCACCTTTGATCAATATATCGGGTCGGATGAATAAAATATCTATTCGGGCCGGTTCTGCCGATCGCCTTCGAGGAAGACTACAAGCCTGCAACGGGGCTCCGGATGTTTAAACAATTAAATGGGGTCGTAATAATAAAGTAAATTTTCGGGCGGCCTTTTTTTGGACATGGCGCGCCTCTTCTAGGATGAGTACAAGCAATAAGCTATTCAATAAGCCTTTTGTAGTTTTCCTTGCTTGTGGGGAATCCTCTCTTCGATTATTATTCCAACCACCTCCACCAGCGTGGTCCCGGTCCGCGTTTGTTCCTTCGGGGGGGAGGGGGGGAGGGGGTTATTAATCAAACACACACATTCTTACTACTACTTCTGCTACTACTGCTGCTACTGCTACTGCTACGACAACTAGTAACTAGATGTAACTTGTCGTACAACTACAACTACAACGACGACTACCACGATATCTACTACTACGACGACCACGACCACGACCACCCCCACCACCACCACCACGACTACCACCACCAGTAGAAGAACATAATTTTTTGGCACATGCATCTCAAACCTGCAGAGACTTAACGTCGAAAGAGACACAAGAAGTAGAGAGAAAGTTTCCTTTCTTCTTCTGAGTTACTCATCGGATCGCTACGAAGCTGTACGTTGTCATTGCATCGTGTCCTCAGCGCGCAAAACGGCGCGAAGTGTCCACCTTGATCAATAGTGAGGGTTCTCGTCGGGTCTTGAATGAAATGATGTGGAAGGATATCCTGTTTATCAGTCAATCTTTGAAGGATCCTGGCGGGCTCCACCCTAACATCTCGCCAGAGCAGCAGCAGCCAGCTGGAAAATGCCCATGCCTTGCAACCGAGGCCGTGTCCGCAGGCTCAGACCAGCGACGAGCATGAAAGCGAAAAGACCTCCGACTGGTTTGCTGTGCTTGGATGCATTCCTGCTGTGTCTGGAGGTCTGCGCTGGGCAGGTGTGAATCTCGGCTTCCTGCATTTGCCAGTGCAACAGGCTGCTACTAATAGACTAACTACTAGGGAACATGACCAACTCCAGGCTACAGTCTACTGAGCAAACGAGAAGTCAGATGGCTCTCGCAATCGCCAATAGTTCCTGGTTCCTGCTGGAAAGTTGCGGGGCCTGCCACAACCAGTGAAAGATTTACTGCAGCGGCGTTCCAGTACCACGACACCTGGTCAGCATACCACTGTGTGCTCAATGCCAATGACAACATGGGATCCATGGGATCGTGTGCCTCAAAGTGTCAATGGAAATCGTCCAGGTAAAGCGACGTTCAATGGTCTCTCGGGCACAAGCGTCGGCCGCATTAACATCAGCAGCATCAGCAGCAGTAGGAGTAGCAGTAGCAGTAGGAGCAGGAGTAGGATTTGTGGTAGTGGTGGTGGAAGTGGCAGTGGTACCGGTAGTCGAGTGAATGAAAAAGGTAGTGGAAATGAGAGTGCGAGTGCAGTGCTCAGTAGCTGTAGCAGCAGCAGTGGTCGTAGTCGTAGTCGTCGAGCCGTCGTCGAAGTCGCAGTCGCAGTCGCAGTGGCACTCACAGTCGCAGCCGAAGGGGCAGTACCAGCAGCAGTAGTGGTAGTAGGAGTGGGAGTGGGCGTGGGCTAGGAGCAGGAGTAGAAGTATTAGTAGTAGTGACAACTACTACTTACCCCTAAACAAATTTTATGCGTACTAGTGGTAGTCGTAGGAGTAGTAGTAGTCGTCGTCGTAGTGGTAGTGGTAGTGGTAGTGGTCGCGGTAGCGGCAGCGGCAGCGGCAAAGGCAGTGGTAGTGGCAGTGGCAGTGGCAGTGGCAGCGGCAGTGGCAGCAGCAGTAGTAGTAGTACTACTACTACTACTGCTACTACTACTACTACTACTACTACTCGTGGTGGTGGTGGTGNGCGGTGGCGGTGGCGGTGGTGGTGGTGGTAGCGATAGTTAGTGGTAGTTGTAGTAGTAGGAGGAGCAGCAGCAGTAGTTGTAGCAGTAGTAGGAGTAGTAGTACTAGTAGTAGTCGTAGTAGTAGTAGTAGTAGTATATAGTCGTAGTAGTAGTAGTAGTAGTAGTAGTAGTGGTGGTAGTAGTAGTAGTAGTAGTAGTAATTAGTAGTAGTAGTAGTAGTAGTAGTAGTAGTAGTATATAGTCGTAGTAGTAGTAGTAGTGGTGGTAGTAGTAGTAGTAGTAATTAGTAGTAGTAGTAGTAGTAGTGGTAGTAGTAGTAGTAGTACTACTAGTAGTAGTAGTAGTAGTAGTAGTAGTACGATCGTTGTCGTTGTCGTTGCTTGCCTTCTCCTTCGTTTTTGTTGCGCCTATCCTCCTTGAACGAATGCCCAGGGCCTGCTGCTTCTCAAAGAGCGCGAGCGTGTGCGGGTGAATGGGTGGCAGGGGCTTCAGCGTGGAGTTTGAGGTTGCACCTCGGAGCACTCTGGCCCTGCTTTGAGCAGCCATGATTCAGTCCGGACTGACACCGACTGGAGCAGTCCACGGTGGTAGCACACAGGAGAATGCGCTCCATGGTCGACTGCGGCAAAAATACCGCCGACACCTCTAAGTTCGTAAACATTCTGGGCAACACACATCTGCCAGTCGCACACGAAAGGCCCGTTTCGCATCCTTAGTCATAGCCGCGCAAGCTTCGGATTTTGCGGGGTACCAGGATCGAACTGGCGACTAAACAGTCAAGCCTAAGCCTAAGCCTAAGCCTTGTTGTTGTTGATGTTGCTGTTGCTGTTGCTGGCATTTTCGGCAAGCGCTGTTACTTGCCCATGGGGTGGCACTTGCCTGTGGTTCGTTTTCCTGGACCTTCTGAGTTACCGTGTCCTAAACTGACTGTTGCAAGCTTGCATCTGGAGCTTGAACAATGCTGTCTGTGGATCTTGCAACGCGAACCATAAGCCATGAACTCGACCAAGGTGTCTCGTGGTCCACTGGACCGCAAGTGCCAATGCTGAAACTTCCTCGATTGCTCCTGAAAGGCAAAGCCTGGGCCGCCCTGCTGCAAATGCCATTCTTCAGCAGCCACGCCTCAGATACCTGCCACCACAGCAGCGCAGACTTTAGCTTCAGCGAAAACTTGGCCTCTGCGCTTTCTCGTACTATCAAAAGCCCAGTCAGAAATGCCCTAAACCCTAAACCCTCAGCCACTGCATCTGCGGGTCCTTCGATGCGACACAGGTCGTCTGGCCACGTGCTTGGTCACAGCCGCTAAGCATTTCCAGGCCCTGAGGGGAAGGGAAAAACACCCTTTTGAAACAACATGAAACAGTCTGCAACTACATCTGCGAGTGACTGCAGGTGTTGCAGCTGCTTTGCTCTGTCCGCAAGTTTGTGTTGGAAGTTACATCCGAAAAGTGCGCCACGACCCCTACAGGCCCATGACACCCACGATACTTTCAAGATCTCCAACCTTGCCAAGAGTCATACCGTAACTTCCCATGTGCAATGTGATCTGCAATCCAGAACTAAAAGTTGTCGTGGTCGTAGGAAGTGCTAACACCTGGAGACGCCAGAATCGTCGTTCTTAGAAATATAGTTTCTTTCGGTTCCAGCGAGCCACGGGGACAACCCGCCCCCAATCGCGCACAATTTGCCCACCACCGTCCCCCCTCCCTACTGAAGTACCCTCCCAGTACCTTCCCCGTAGTGGAGTAGTTGTATAGTTGCTGCTGACCTGCAGCAGCAGCACACAAGGAGTAGCGGCTGTCATCGTCGCAGCGTTAGCAGTGGCACTGCAGCAGTAGAGGTCGCAGTAGCAGTTGCAGCAGCGGTAGCAATAGCAGTAGCAGTATGTAGCAGTGACAGTGGTCGTGGCAGTAGATGTAGCAGTAGTAGTGTTAGCAGTTGCAGTCGCAGCAGTAGCAGCAGCAGTGGCAGCGGCAGCGGCAGTGGCACTAGCAGCAGTAGCAGTAGCAGTAAGGAGTAAGGAGTAAGGAGTTAGGAGTTCGGAGTTAGGAGTTAGGAGTTAGAGTCAGGAGTTAGGAGGTAGAGTCAGGAGTAGGAGTAGCGGTAGGAGGAGGGAAGGAAGAGGTTGTAGTAGATGTAACAGTAGTAGCGGCAGTCGTAGCAGTGGCGGTACGACTCCTAAAGTAGGAGTAGGAGCAGCAGTAGAAGTAGCAGCAGCAGAAGCAGTAGCAGCACCGGCAACATCAATAGCAACAGCAGTTAGCAGTAGATGTATGTGGTAGCAGCAGAAGCAGTAGCAGGAGTCGGAGGAGGAGGATGAGGTAGACCTGATGAACAGCAATCATGAAACTTGCGACATAGCAAGTAAAGCCAGAAGGCCCATCGTCAGTCTCAGGCTGCAGCTGGAATGCATTGCGAGTGGGGACAGCATTCCTGCACCTGGCTTGCCGTTGCTTGTCGCAAAACCCCAACAACCCCGCAACCTCCCCCGAATGATTCTACTGGCACAGCAGTGGTGCACTCCAATTGCTACCAAGCACCTAGCCAATTGTGATGTGCAAGGATTTAAGACACAGCAAACCACACCTGCAATCAACTGCAAAAGGCCTGACCATGTTCGCATGCACCCAGGGTGTTCGGAGAACTCATGGAATGGAAGTACCTGCAGGCAATGACTGGTGGAGCTGTCTGTCCGCGGAGCTGAGGGTGGGGCGTGACCGCAAAATCGAGACTGTTATAAGCCCCATCATGATGGTCTTCTTATCACATCCATTCTACTCGAAGAGCGAGTGATTAGATGCCATGCAGCCCCTTATACCTCGTAAAGTCGTAAAGCACACGAAAGGGACGACAGGCATCGAGCAATGTGAAGGGCTGCATGAAGAAGCCTGAACTCTCCATCTACCATTCTGCCCTACAGTGGGCCCTACAGGCTTCTGGTGATGTGACGATGCTTCATGTCATGAACCACTCGAACCACTGCTCGCTAACCAGAAGCAGGCGGTGGCAGCCGAAGTGGAGGTGGTGGGAGTGGAAACGCGGGTGGTAGCAGCACGCACAGTACGCGGATGTCGTCGTCCTCGCAGACAGAGTCGTCGGTCGCCGAAGTGGCGGTGATGACAAGAGCAGGACAATCACGAGCAGCTACAGCAGATCTAGACAGCAGTATCAGAAATAGCAGCAGCAGAAGTAGTGGTAGGTGGTAGTGGTAGTGGTAGTGGTAGTGGTAGTGGTAGTGGTAGTACTAGTAGTACTAGTAGTAGTAGTAGTAGTAGTGGTGGTGGTAGTAGTAGTAGTCGAAGTAGTCGTCGTAGTAGTAGTAGTAGTAGCAGTAGTAGTAGTAGTAGTAGTAGTAGTAGTAGTAGTAGTAGTAGTAGTATCAGCAGCAGTAGCAGTAGCAGTAGCAGCAGCAGTAGCAGTAGCTTTAGCAGTAGCAGTAGCAGTAGGAGTAGGCAGTAGCAGTAGCAGTAGAAGTAGCAGTAGCAGTAGAAGTAGGAGCAGGAGCAAGAGTAGGAGCAGTAGTAATAGTAGTAGTAGTAGTAGTAGTAGTAGCAGTAGTAGTAGTAGCAGTAGTAGTAGTAGCAGTAGTAGTAGTAGTAGTAGCAGCAGCAGTAGTAGGAGTAGGTGTGGGAGTAGGAGTAGGAGTAGGAGTAGGAGTAGGAGGAGGAGTAGGACCGAGTAGGAGTAGGAGTCGCAGTCGCAGTCGCAGTGGCAGTGGCAGTGGCAGGGGCAGGGGCAGGGGCAGGGGCAGGAGGAGTAGTGGTAGGAGAAGTAGTAGTAGAAGTAGTAGAAGTAGTAGTAGTAGTAGTAGTAGTACTAGTAGTAGTAGTAGTACTAGTAGTAGTAGTAGTAGTAGTAGTAGTACTAGTAGTAGTAGTAGTAGTAGTAGTAGTAGTAGTAGTAGTAGTAGTAGTAGTACAGTAGTAGTAGTAGTAGTAGTAGTAGTAGTAACAGCAGCAGTAGTAGTCCTCGTCATGGTGGTGATGGCAGTAGCAGTAGTACAGCAGTAGCAGCACCAGCAGGGCAGTGGCAGTAGCAGCAGGAGAAGCAGTAGCAGTGGCAGTGGCAGAAGGCGCAGCAGTGCCAGTAGCAGTAGCGTGGCAGCAGAGTAGCAGTGGCAGTGGCAGCGGCAGTAGTAGTAGCCGCAGTCGACGGTAATAGTATCTGCAGTAGCAACTAGTTGTGCTTGATTTCCTCTCATGCCTCCATACCTAGACTGAACCGTCAATGCAAGGCAGCTCATACTCGAGGCGCACGTGTCAGCCATATCCCCGGGATTCATGTCAGCTGCAACTCTGACCTGAACCCCAACATGCAACGGCATACTGCAAGTCACTTCCAGCATCTACAGGATGGAGACGGCAAGGCATAATCGAATCCTACAACACAAAATGTTGCAATGCACGTACATGCTTGAGTGCATCAAGAAGTGATATAGGGTATGGTTTATATTACTAATATCCCCATAATAAAACCCAATATATACACTCACCAAAATTCAGAAGGAGGCCTATCTACACTCACCAAAAACGGTAATATAAACCTACTTCATATGTTTGTACCTGACCTGAAGTCTAGACATAACTGCTCATCGGCTCGTACCTCATTCAGCTGAGAGCTGTATGACCTCTGTCCGTTTCTATCACATACAGACAGCAAACCGATGAGAATGACCTAGGACCTAGATGCAAATCTAAGGCCTAGCGGGCCGAGCTGCAGAGACAAATTACAAGACAGGTCCTGTCAGCACGCTAGAGCAGGCATCCACATGTACCTCTTCCCACGGCAGCACAGTCAAGTCAACTGGAATGCAACGTCCATCGACAGAAGCCTCACAACAGAACACCAAAACCGATGGTAGAATGTGCTAGAACCAGATATGGCAGAGCACTATGTGAATATATATATATATATATACACACATATAGATATACATATATACATATATATACATACATTGCATGCGCAATCATGTTCATCGTTTATGCGGACCAGCATAATAACATAATACATATGGCAACACCCGGAAAACTGATTCCCTGATGTCTACTGATTCTACAATACCGCCCTATGTGCCAGTCCTAAATAGTTCTGACCCATGGATCGCTCTTTTAGGTTCCTACTCATACCCGGGGACTTGGGGACCGTGCAGGAAGAAGCAGCCAAAGCGTGGCCCTTCGAGTCATGACAGCTTCAAGCGGCATGAGAGACTAGGCTCCGCCTACGAGAATCCTGGATGTAAGCTCTTGTCTCAACTGAAGCATCACCGCTAGGTCACCACGACACACTGGCTTGGCTATGTTGCAATCAATCAATAACAGCCTCTTGCTGCCATTAAATTACCCTTTAGAACGTCACCCCATCGGGCATCCATCTGCTGCGAGCCAAAACGCGGATTTGACATGGAGGCCAGCCGACTTCCATTCGCCTCGACACATGCCTTGCTACAAGTCACACGGCCTCTAGCAACTTCTGTCAAAACAAAAGCTAGCCCGGCTCGACAAGTCACATCGAAAATCCGACACAAACTAAGCCCTGAGGCCTCCAAGCCAGCAGCACCTCTGCTTCCGCTTAATTCAAGCTCTGGGTGTGTTGGCTTCATAATGGCATGAGACTTGCTCAGCAATTTCTGGGTAACCTCAACTTCCCCAGACCTCGCCTAGGTAACTTCCCAGGGCAGCAAAACGGACGAGATGGCTCATTGCTGCCGGAATCCAGCTTCGTTCAGACGCCCGTTCGCGAGTTGTGCCACCAATTGTAGGTTGAGACTGCCTTGTGACAATTGTGACAGACTGCAACTGCACGTTCAGGGCCTTGGTGTCGGAGCAAGGCTGCGCTGGTCTGGCGCTTAAAGACTAGATCTGCACATGAGCTTCTTGAACATAAAGGGCTAGCGGAGTGTGAATCTCACGAATGTCAAAGCTCGCTTCGACAATCACCTCGCAACCAGAAATTGCCTGCCTCGTGCGCCTTGCATAGCAACAACAGGAGAATAAAGCACCAACCTTCTGCTGCATGCAATCGCATCTAATCCTGCAAGATGCATCGGGCTGGGAGCAGGCGCTGTTCTCACTAGTCGCACCACCACTACTGCAGAAGAAATAACAAGTACTATTTACTAGTAGAACTCCGGCCAGTGATGGTATCAAAAAATGTTGGTACTGTTATGCTTGCTAATCGTCGCTGTCGAAGAATTGCTACCACTACCAATATCCTGCTGCTGCGGCCCCGGCTGCAGCTGCTGCGACGACGCGGACGACGACCACTACTGGTACTACTGGGGCTGCTGCTGCTGTATACTGCATACTGTACGAACTGGCATAGGCAATCCCATGTGCGATTGAACGGAACCCAAGCAGAACAATATGGGGAGAAACAGCACCAATCGCAGGAAAATCAAACAGCCACCCTCAGTACCGAGTACCGTAAAAGCATCCAACACTACGCCAGAAGGACATTTTTCTAGCAACCCTACGAAAAGATGGGAATATGTTCAACCCGCGATGTCGCGCTGGACCCTTCACATAACAAAACAAAAACATTAAGTCCAAGGCCCTAATGCTGAATATACAAATCCCCAATAAGTCAAAGGAGGAAAATTTGGGACCTTGCACCACGAACCCGCGCGCTCATTTCTTCTGCCTCTGTATCCTCAAAGCCGATTCGGTTTACAGCCAGCGGGACAGCTGAGGAGTGGGGGCTGCTCCCTGCATCTCGGAAGTAGCCGGCAGAAGTCAGTAGGTCGCCAAAACCTAACTTCTTCATACGCACACAGAATGGAAACCCTGCGCTACATTTTGGATTTGTCTGCAGGCTTTTTGCTGAGAGCCAAGGAGTTGACAAGGTCGTGCACCTCCACCAAAAAACGAGTCCCCGCGGCCTGGAAACTGCCTGGTGATTATCTGGGAGTTGGCGCTCTTCTCCTGTGAGGAGCCCATAAAAACCCAGCAAACCACTGCAGCAAGAAACTAAATATGCCCGTGCTCATATGTATGTATGTATGTATGTATGTATGTATGTAGGCCATGTATATACTAGGCTAAGCATGTGAATGTGTATGCGTATGTGTATGTATATATACATGTACATACTGTATATATGTATGTGTATCTGTGTATATATATATATATATATATATATATAATGTGTTACCTATATATATATATACCCATGTTTGTATACATGTGTATATATAACAGACTGGACTGAACTAACTATATGTACACCACCGAAAGGATCCTGTGAATCGCAAGTTAAAGGGCAGACCTCACTGGTCCGTGCCATCCAGCAATCCGTCGGCCTGGCGCCGCTCGTCTGACTCACAGGCGCACTGCTCCCAGTCCTCCAGCTTTCAGGGGGTTTAGGGTTTAGGATTTGGGGTTTAAGATTTAGGGTTTAGGGGTTTGGAGTTACGGGATGTTTAAGTGCTTTCTGGCTAGTCGAAACAGATACTCTTTTGGAAAAATGAAGACGTTCGTACTCGCAGCAATACTAGTATCACACTGACTACTAAGACTGCTAGAGTATTCTTGCTATCAGAACTTTTCGTGGCTACTTATATCTGTATCTCTCCAGCACAACTACGATCTCGGCTAACGAAAGCTACCTTGTAGTGAGCAAGGCCTTGGCACCCGAGACCTTGACGAAAACCCCGGGTTCATGCTTTAGAGTTTACCGGTCATGGGCTTGTTCTTTGCGTTGCCAGGTTTTGAGTGGCCGAACTGCACGACGCCAAAAAAACACCAAGACTAAAAGTGCTCAAAATGGCTCAGAAACGAGCTGATGGAGAATCATGAAGAAGGCCGCTGCAGCCAGAGAGGTGCCGAACACCATGGAGTACCACATGCCTTTTTTGGACACCCGTTTAAGCTCTCATCATCAGCGCCCTAAAGCCTGAAAGACTTTGTCAAACTACAAGGAAATTTTGGTTTAACCGTTCTGAACACGGGGCCCAGCCTTGCAAGCCGAAGTCGAAGGGCCATGCCAAGACGCAGCCCAGCGGAAGCATCACCGCATAGAAGGAAACCAAGTAGATGACTACGGCCGTGGTTTGCCTTCCTTCCAACTAAGTATGCTGAACTGTACTGGACTAGACTAGAACCGTACATACTAGACTTTATTAAATTATACTAAACTATGCCAGCAATCACTAAACTGCATGATACCGTAAGCATTGTCGAAGATCAGCGCGAGTCGAAAGTCGACTAGCAAGGTCGAAAGAGGGTTGAGGGGCCAGGGGCCCGAGGGATTGATGAGTTCAAGTGTCCCACGCCCCGGAGAGTGGAGCCCATCACGTTCTGAGCGCTGTCAGCGTATCCCGCCAGAACGTAGATCATCAGCAGCTTCTGAACTAAGGACTGTACCTCTTTTGCTTGCTTGCAGGATTGACCAGGAGTGTTAAGCCGAACCCTGCACTCTGCTACTCTGCTAAAGGAGCCTCCAAGTCGGAGGCCAGCAGCCGCGGGATGATGCTCCGCAGAGCAAGCAGGAGCAAGGCTAAGGCGCTCCACACCACGATGCACATAGACACACAAAACCTGGAAGCCAGATTCACTCCTAATCCGTGGCTCGTGGCACACATAGAAGAAACTCGTGAGCATCTATGTCTTTATCTTCTTTATCTCCGAAAAGTTGTAATCTTGAGATTTCACTACATGTAAGCAACGGAGCAGAACCTAGGCCAAGCAAAGGAAGGTTAAGTTTGAACCAGGCAGGGCCCAGGCACCAGGAGGCATCCCTCGCCTTCTTGGTGAGCTGAGCTCCAAGAGCAGTTCCGACCACCGTGGCCGCGGCCATTCCCAAAGACATGGTGGGCATCGCCTGGATGGGGGCTTCCGTGACGAGGCTCTTTTTGGAGTTTGGGGGATCCTGCTACAAGGTACTTGGGATCCATACTGTATCCTGAAAACTAAACGATACAACCCGAATCAAGACCACCACCACCAGCAGATGTACCCATTGCTCTTGTAACTACGTCATCAGCTGCCACTACACCTCACCACGACTGAACACCAGGCAAAACATAAAAGCCGTCGACTGAGCACCCCGGGTAGCCAGTACCGTCACCAAGTTCATGGCAGCCACATGCGCGGCCAGGGGCGTTGGGCCTAAATATCCCATGACGAGCGCACAGATCTCCCAAAACCAGAGCTCACTGCAAACCTGGACCTCAACTGCTCTTTGAAGACTTGACAAACAAGGCCGAACACTCTGCGTGACAAATACCAACACCAAAATGAAAGCTCTGTTAGTCAATTCCAAGATACTGTTGCGGGGAGGGCTACTTCCATGTAGCTTGACCATTGGCGGAAAGCCTCCTTCTGGACAAGCAGCCTGGACACAAGACAACTGCAAGCGGCAGGCCCAGAAACGAAGGAAGCGTATTTTCGCATGAGCTGTGGCATGGGGCTGTGAGGCATGGAGCTAATGGGATATTCTCGAAGAGCCTGATCAGCGCATGCATGTCGGGTCAATCTAAGGTCCGACATGTCAGGACTGGAACTGGTTGGCAAAACCTCAAGGTTCTTCACGGTGTGGCGCACCCGGAATTCTGATTAATGAACTTCATGGTCACCTTCTCATAAAAGATCTCCGAAACATGTGCCATCCTCCGCCGAAGCAACAGTTGTCGTGGGGTGGCATGGAGCTCGGATGCCCGGCTAACCAAAAACGCAGACCCGATGAGCCACTGAAGGGTCCAAGTCAGGGCATTAGCCGCTCCTGCACCCATGTTGCCCCACTGGAACCTCGCTTTGGATGGGGAGGCTTCATAACAAAATGCCTAGTCCCCTTCATTCGGGTATTGTGCCAGAGGTTCACGGATACAGTCCAGCAGAGTCGAGCGATAGTTAGCTAGCAACGTCTGAGTCTGTAAAGCTCTGTGCTATGCAGCTATGTCCTACTTTCAATGTCTTCCCAACGCCTCCTTTCAGCCACTCCAAACTTTGGCTTCGAGACTTTACGGCGCACAGTTTGGCCCAATTAGCTATTCAGGCCTGTGCCGCTATTGGTGCGATCACTTCCACGGTCACCAAGCCGAATGCAACGCAAAGTGTGGAACTGGAAAGACGAGAAGCACCACCACGAAGAGTATGGCCCACGCCACATGGAGGAGGCTCGTTGCTGTGGATACCCAAGGAGGCAGTGGCATCTCCATGTTCTGTAAATATGACACGATGACCTCAAGGGAAGCTCCTCAAGTCTAAACCTCAGCCCTCTTTGGGCCTCGCCTGATACTGGAAGTTTCCGAAGAGTCCAAAGACAGCCGCGCGATTGTAAGCAGCCGCACATCTCGAGACGCCTTCATGCTGGCCTTGCTGGAAGCTTGGGTTAAAGAGTCCATGTTTCAAATTTTGTGTCAGGCGCAAGAAGTTTGGACGTCCTGCTACACTACCTGGCCCTGGCGATGAAACAGAGAGCAGACGGAGAGAGAGAGAGGGAGAGAGAGAGAGAGAGAAAAAAAAAAAAAAAAACACAAGGAAGGCTCATGGGTTAAAAAGCTGGGGTCAGAGCTCGATGTGGCCGTGGTGTGCTTTCGAGTCGCAGAATACTTCCCAAGAGGCAAAAACAGATGGATCAAAAACCCAGGAGGCGAGAAACCCAGCGCCAGGAGGATGGGATCAGTGGACCAGAGCAACGGAATCATCCAAACCAGCTGCGCTGCTGTGACAAGGCGGCTTCGCTGGAGATATTGCGTGCCTTACTTCCCGGGCTCATGGACATGAAGGATAAAGACTCGATTTGCAGCCCTTTGCATCTATCCATTCGCCTGCGCACAGTTGCAAAGCTTCCATTGCAAACTTAATCACATTTGGGTGCAGGACGAGCGGAAAAAACAGATCTATATTGTGTATGTGTTATGATATGCTTTACTCAGACTCTGAAAAGCTACTCATAGAGATAAATACGATCCGGCCGTGCCCGAAGTAGATACTTCGGAATGGAGAAACTCTCGATCAAAATGTCACTCTTGCAAGTCAGGCGCACAGCGAATGCTCTCCCGCACCGCTCGCCTGGCTGACGAATGTATCCAGGGCGCTGGTTAGGCCCATGCCAATGGTCAGAGCACAGCAGTTTTGCATCCTTGGCTCTGGTACGGTAGCAACAGAAAGCGGTGGGAACCATCATGTCAAAGATTCCTGGATACCCTACAAAAGATCCTTTGTAGGAGAGGGTGCTCATGAGAGGGTTCTCATCCGAGAGTCATGTTCCCCAGACCCACGGCTGCCAGCTGTTGGGAATCCCCAACTTGCCCCAAGCAGACTGTGTTGACGAACTCGTTGAGCAGCATCGTGACGTCACTTACCATCATGGGAAACCAGAGTGGCCAGATTTCTGCCAGCAGCTGTCTTCGCGACGGCTGCGCCTGATACACTTTGCCGGAGAAAGCTACACTGCGGGCTTGCCCCAAGCCCCCGCCAGTAAAGTCTAGACGAGGCCCAAACCTCAAAACCACCCAAAAGCTTCTGAGGTTCTCTTCTCACCTGGCCTCCTGCGCCTCCGCCAGGAGTGGCTCCTCGGTCTCATTCTCGGCCATCACGAAGCACACGGGCCGGCGGGCTGCCTGCAGTACTATCTACCCGTGCATCGCCGTCCTTGAACCACAAGTGAGCACGAAGACGAAGCAAAGGCAAGCACAGGTACATGCAGAGCACACATTGCTCCCTGGCCGATATATCCCCACCCGGAACTTACGGCACTTTTTTGCTTGAGGCGGCTCAGCTCTGCCAGCGCCCAGAGAGTCAGCCTGGCTCAAGCTGCTGAAGCCAGGCAGTAGGGAAATACAATGTTCTCAGCCTCCACCCTGCCCAAACGTTCGATGCTAGCGACCATATGCATGACATAACTATACTTGTACAGAGTACAGCTGGCCATACTTCGAGTAAAAGTATCACCGAAACTGGAATCAAGCCCAAGGAGCCTTCGGACCTCGAACGCCCATAGTATTCCTGCAGGTATGTCAAGTTTGTGGCAGGACATGTTGATCTCGAACTTGTCTTTCGTTATTAAGACTGTGCTGGCAGGGCCATGTCGTCCCTTCCGTACGTACAGTACTCTACCCGTCTCGCCACACTTCTGTAGGAAGGAAAGGTGGTGGTCCTCGTATCTCGCCTCTTGCCATTGCCGAATCCATTCCTCTTCGTCGAACTGCTGTGCACCTTGCATGCAGCCCGTCTCGAGACACTGAAGATCGCACGAAGCCGAAGATTCGAGGAAGCCATTTACCCGCACAGCGGCGGAAGCATCGGAAGTGACGGCAACTGTTGTATCACTTGGCGGAGGCCCGGGCCGTAGTCCAAATCCAGGTCAAGGTCCCAATCCTCATATGGGTCAGCTGTCCTCACGTCAGATCGCAGATGTACAAGCACACGGACATGGGGTATCCTTGTTGCTCAAACTCTACTCCAGAAGGCTGCTTATCAGAACAACGATTACAGCCACAGCATGCCACAGCTGTGTCCTCCCGTTCATGTAGTCAATGTACGCCTGAAGAGATTCGTGCTCCTCTTCCTCGGCACCCAAATGCGGAATCTGACGAATGTCCCAGCTGTGGGGCCAACCGCCCGTTTGTCTCGTGGTCACTGTACCATTGTTTTGGCAGATGGTTCAAGGCTCCAGAGCTTTGAGCTCGGGCACTTTCTTTGCGCGTTGAAGAGATGTCATGGAAAGGTCGCAAGGTTAGAACATGTTGCTTGCATAC
Organism: Symbiodinium sp. clade A Y106; assembly: GCA_003297005.1. Classification (NCBI taxonomy): domain Eukaryota; class Dinophyceae; order Suessiales; family Symbiodiniaceae; genus Symbiodinium; species Symbiodinium sp. clade A. The sequence continues at coordinate 68,760 of BGNK01000710.1, forward strand.
AGCCCTTGAAAGCAGGAAATGTATCGCTTCGTGGCTTTTGGCTGTTCGTGTCTTTTCCCGGGATCAGGAAGATGCAGGACCTGGAATGGTTAGCTTCCAAGGTGTGAAATGGTGTGAAAACCGTCAGTGACTTGTTGGTATGATGCGACCTGTACATGGACTAGCTTGGCTTGAAAGTCGGGTGAAACATGGCACAGTCTGCTCACACAGACGACCTTGCCTCCTACGTACTTATGCTGCAATTCAACTGGTGGCGTCTGTTGGTGCAGCAATTGATTAAGTCGCATGGCGGAACTGCACAATGACCACTGACCACATCCTCGTCTCTGCATGATACGAGTACGTTACAGACACAAGCACGCCCGACCACCGGAAAGAGAATTATCAAGGCCACGGCTATCTTCGCGATAGGTACCATTGTTTGCACGTCGGAGTCCATCTCCTGGAGAGCCATACACCTTAAACACTGCAGTGCGACTCGAAGCCCTGAACTGAGAAGATTTAGGACCCTTGTGGAAGCTGCTGTCCTCCTCACTGGAGGGCGCGTAGAAAAGCAAGTTGGTGGGATCCACCTTCCAGAAGCTCCTCGGCGCAAGACCGCTCTCTTGTCATGGGCTTAGTCTCCACATGGCTAATTTCAGCGCAGACATCTAATTGCCCCGCAAAGAGAAGTCTGCATACAAGGCATCTGACATAGCAAATGGCATCCTGGGGGCGAAGCTTTGTCCTAATGATCCTAATGATGCCTTAAAACATGCGAATTTGACATTCTATCGGACACGTGTGTGTACAATACACAAACAGAAACTTGCGGACCGAGCGCCTTCCGTTTCGGGCCAACCAGTTGGTGAGGGTAAAGTCCACCTGACCGGAAACGTCACGGAATATTTCAGTCACTGGGGGCCCCAATTAGTTCTATTCACAGGCTCTGTTCTCTCGAATATCCCTCTGATAACCTTTGATCGTTTCCGGCGGCATCCAAATCTAGTCGCAGTGGCGACGACTCTAATTGTTCCTACCTTTTCTGCACAAGCAATCAATCAGAAGCAGGCTGCACGGGGCTGTGCCCATGGCCACCACTACTACAAGTACTACCAGCAACAGCACCAACACGAACGCCAGCACTACCGCCACCACCAACAACAACAACAAGACCTGGAAGAAGCACAACAACAGCCACACCACATGGCGGGCCAGGGCAACCGCGGGCCGAGCGCACTCCGGCAGGAATTAGAACGTGAAATTTCGCTTGGCATTCCACTGCTGTCCTTAAAACATGCTGACAACAATACTATGATGTGTGTATCTGATACCTGAGACCGACCGTGCAACTGCAACACTGCAACATATCACGCACGATAGCCATAACATCAAGCACAACTGCTTCCAACACATTCCACTAGAAGCATGGCCGCAAAACCACAATAGGCACACCAGCAGCGTACGCCATCCCGTGACTGCACTTTTCATTGCCGAAAAGGCAGCGACGAGAAAGTAACCCCTGTGTCCAGCTGCGACCCTGCAGAGACAAGCTCACGAGCTCACCTGTGTTTCATAGCTTCGTTGAGCATAAGAAGACAGGTCGTCCCTTCCCGTCTGTTCGATGATCTGAAATCTTATAGAAAGTGACATCGCGAAAGGAGCGGTCGCAGCTCATGGAAGTTATGCGAAACCTACAAGCAACGGCTCTCAGCCTGTCCATATGCATGACCGAGAGTTCCGAGTACCTTCAACGACGCATTCAGCAGCACACACGAAGTAGACCAACAACAACTGAAAAAATAAGCACACTCACAAGCACAATCACAACCACAAGAAGAAGAAGAAGAACAAGAACAAGGACAAGAACAAGAAGAAGCAGAAGAAGAAGAAGAACAACAACAACAACAGCACCAGCAGCAGCAGCCACAACAGCCAAGACGACGACGGCCGACCACGGCTACTGCGATCAAAGCAACTATGCCGGTGACTATGCCGGTGGCGGCGACGACTTTGCTGCTGCTGCTGCTGCTACTACTTCTGGTGCTACTGCTGATGCATGCTGATGCTGTTGCCACTGACATTGCCACTGCAAGTCGACGATGACGACGACGACGACGAACACTGCTACAACTGCTCGGACGACAAGTCGCCCTACTGGTACGACGACGACTACTACTACTCCTCCTCCTACTGCAACTGCTACTGCCGCTGCCGCTGTTTTGCTGTTGCTACTACTACTTCTCATAGGCTTCTATCTCGACCATGAGTGCAGACCCTCAGTACTGCAAAGGCACGGCTTCTTCAAGCAGCACTCGAAAAGACTGCAACAAGCCTGCCTGGCTTTCGATGGGGAAAGCATGCTCTACTAGTTCCTGGGCAGCCTCCTTGCGGACCTTCGAACATGGAACTTGCAAAACTTCAAGAAGGCTACAGCAGAAATCGGTGCAATAGCCCAGGAGCCATCCATGCCCCGAGGCCGAAGACATGCCCGTGTGACCTTAGTTAGGACAGATCAAGTTCGATGCTCGGACAGCTTCGACGACGCTGGAGCTCGGAGTCGTGCTGTATTAGCTCGACCTCTGCACCGTCAAAGGACTCATCGACAGGGCCCTTGTCGACGGCGAGCGGATGTACCCTGCCGAGCTCCGTTTGAGGATTGCATCACAATTCGTTCTGACTCTATCTGATTCTGCAGTTGTTCGTGGTAGAGCACGTGCCGGGCACAAGAGAAAGAGGCAGTGGTGACGACGAAAGGTGGCACATGGCCGCAGCCTTCCACGAGGATCATGGTAGGCGAGGCAAACGGCGTCCCAATGTTCCGGCAGCTCTTTCCTGCACTCAGTGCCGCGCTCCCATGCCGACACTCCACACGCAACTCATCCACGAGTCCCTTTCTGAGGCGACTGCAAGAGCTTGGAGATTGCCAGGTCTACTCTCGGGACGACGGCATTGACGTCATCCTGGGAGAGTCAGGAAGATGCCCAGCTGCAAGCTGTTGCAAGCCCCTAGGCCTCCAGAATCAGACCCCACTCGGCAGTCGGGTGTGTGGCAATGCCTTTGCACAGCCCAGGTCTCGAAGCCGATATTACTTCATGCAGATTGTGCTGACACCAAGCAATACGAGAAGCCGATCTGCCCTGCTTTCTCTTACAAGTCAACACAATTTCATACAGCTTAGCAGCCCTCAGGTTGAACCTCAACCTAAAGTAAAGTAGACGCCACCCCTAAGCTAGCGCAAAGTGCACTCCAAGGACTTGCTGCCTCGTGGAAAAACATCAGAGTAAGCATGCAGCTTCTTGCTTCTTGCATGAGCACCCGGCGCTGGAGTGCCAGGCGGTGGGACAGAGCGCAAGCGATGCCGCCCACCGTCAGGTGATCGTCGAAATGAACTAAGTTCCCCTCCTCACGGGGAAACCCATGGCCCATGCATGCTGCCAAATGCTGGCAACAACTGACAACCTCCGCCTCATATCAGCTCGAGAATCTGGCCTCGTCGTGGACGATGGTGTAATGCTCCTCGTCCAGCGCGCGCCTGCTGTCTACAGAGTCGATGTCGACCGCTGCAACTCGACATTTGTTTGCCAAGGCCTGGCGCGCTCCAAAGCATAGGGACCGACGGCGTCCACGACAACCTGCTCGGACAAGAACTGGCCTTAAACTCCGGCGAGAGCAATGTATAGCAGAGCATAGTGCACAGCACATATCAAAGCCCGGCCTCATCATCTAAAGACAAGGCCAGCTTGTCGATGGCCTCGTGGGCATGGCCAAGAGATAAAGAACATCCCCTCAGAAAGGCCCTAAACCCTAAACCCTCAACCCTCAACCCTCAACCCTAAACCCTAAGAGGTTCCTTTTACAGCCTTACGGCGAGGCACCTCCACGCGCTCCAGGCGGCGAAGGAGGGGCGCGTTGGCTTCGGCAAGCAGGGAGCGAAGTCGCTCTGATCGGGAAAAAAAGATGCAAAAAAAGGACTGCAAAAAAAGAGAACAGGTTTAGGGTTTAGGGTTTAGGGAGCAGTGGTGGTAGAATTGGTCTATATTTGTAGCAAAAGAGCCAGAACCAGAAGACCACACGCAGCGGCGAGAGGGGAGGTGGCTGGATGTCTTGTTAACACAGTGTCTGCAACGCATGCAATGGCTACACTGCCATCAGAGCAAAGCCAAAGGAGCCGCTGTGGCACAAAGTCGCTGGAAGTGCGATAGAGCTAAGCGGGCAGGGGAGGGCCGCAAATGATGTGTTGCAATGAAGTGCTCGTGGTCCAGGAGGGCGGGAATGTGGAAACTGGAAACCCTGCATTCGAAACTTCACCCAAAAGGCTTCCGAGCCTTTGCGATCAGCTCTTCTGTCGAGATTTATGAACAAGGCGCACCACCTCGGAGAGCGGAAGGGCTTCGAGCATCTTAGAACTCTTTGAGGGAGCCCCTCCTCAAAAACGGCCTCTGAACATTACTTTTGCTCCTTTCCCGCTCTCTAAGAAACATACCACTTCTCAGATGTTATGGCCGCTTGAAGCATTCGGCGATGTGCCCTTTCTGAGACTGGGACAAAGAGCGCATTTCTAGGTGTGCGCCAGACGGAAGGTCTCTCGAGGGCCAGACTCACCGAGCTCCGGGGGCACTGATTGAGCTTCGCTGCTTCCTGACCGAAACTGCCAGGATTACAGAGGCTTGGTGTCAAGCGTCTCCAATCCAAGAGCTTCCGAGAAGCAGATCAGACTGATACGATCATGGGCGACATGAGAGCTTCACCAAGTGGGGATCCTATTGAGAACCCCAGTTGCAGCATCCTTCTTATAAGGACGGACCCCCAAGAAAGGGGACCCCAAAAGGCTCGATGGCTTCCGATTCTCAGTTTCTCCGTGACTCACTTCAGAAGCAGCCGATCCTCAAGTACATACTGTAGGACTGTTTAAGCTAACTCTCCAACGAGGCTTTGAATGACATTATCCGTAATTCACCCCTCCATCTGACATCCTGGCCACACAGGCGTGCAAGGCGAAAGAAGCACAGACCACTCAATTTCCCTTCTCAAATATGGGCCAGCACGAACCATCCAAGACATACAAACCTTCACATTCGGCAACTGCACGAATCCACGTTTTAGCGATCCCGACCATGATTCAAGGAAGCTTTACCAATCACTTCTTGATCATCTCCATCAATGACCACAGAGACATTTCCAATCTCAGTCTGCTCGGAACAGGGCAGAAGAGCCTTTGTCAGTCGCCCGGCATCCTTGTCGCAGCTCGCGTGAGTGTCTGCGCCTGCGCAGCCAAGACAGCACGGCCTTTTTTTTTAATGCGCATCAATGCCGACTGCACAATTAAGTTTACAGTTTACCGCAGGTGCCTGGCTTGAAGGTGCCGTTGTATTCGCAACTTCACACCTGCAGCAACCTCACACGGGTTGCATGATGCTTGACACCAGCACTTCTTGTGCATGGATATGGCAGACACAGCAGGCACAGACCATGATGGTCGATCGGCATCGGCTGACCGATCTGGATAGGTTGCGACACTCAAGAATGTCCAACATGTAACTCCAAAAGTCGATTCTGGCAAGGCAACCTTCCTCTGATAGACAAACTTGAACGGAACTGTCCTGGGCTACAGCCTCACGGAGGTTAGAATTCAGGATTGCGGCTCACAGAATCAACCCAAACACCGAACAAACTGGAAAACAACCCCTTAACCCTAAAGCCCCCAAAAACCTTATACCCTAAACCCTAAACCCTTAGTAATCCTAAACTATGCCTCCAAAACCCTCGAACAAAGAATGGATGCCGAGACACCTGTAACCCCCATTTCCCCGGTTTCCCAAATTTCAAACTCCAAGCCGAAACTTGAAGACTTGAAACCCGAAATCTGAAAAGCCTGAACCCGAAACTGTGAGAGTTTACGGCTTACGGCTTAAGGCTTCAGCTCTGCAGGTCCGGAGTGCGGAACTTCGGAGCTTCCCCGGCTTATGCTCGAAAGGCTCAGAGTCTAAGACCGGAAACCGGAAGCCTCGTGAAGGCTTTGGGCTTTGGGGTTTAGGAAGGTGCTAAACCCGAAATCCCGAATTCCTCACACATGAAGCCCTCAAGCCCAAACCCCAGCACCCGAAGTCCGAAATTCGAAAATGCAACATGCCCAAAACCCGAACCTAAACTCCCAAACCCTGAATCCCCAAGTCCTGGAAACACTAAATTCGAAACCCTAAACCCCAAATCCCAACCTCCCAAAACCCGAAGCTTCGTTTCGAAATCCTGTGGCCCAAACCCAACTCCCAACTCCCAAATCCCTACGCCTTGAGGCCTAAGCCTCAGCCCCGAAAGTTTCAAGAGTGAAACCCGAATCCCGCGCCCTGGATTACAGCCCGACAGAAATCCCAACTCCCAAAGCCCGAACAGGTTGAGCCCTTAAATTCGCTTCGCTTCGGCCCCGGCTATTCGGATTCCCTCTCCCCTCCCCACACCCGAAAAGGGGCCCCCCACCCCTCCCCCTCCTCCTCTCTGTGAACCCATGAATTTGCCCCCAGGTCCTGCAGTGAAATCTCGCCTCCCCTCCCCCCCTCCCCCCCACCGCTCGCCCTCCGCCACTGAAGAGTTTGGGTCTCCGGGTTCTCGGGTTGATACTGAAAGTGACAAAGTGCCGCACTTCTATGCAGAACACTTGCGCAAAAATTTGGCGCCTGCGCCTGCAAGATCTCGGCTCAAGAATTCTCTTCAGCAAGGCAACTTTTCACGGGGTAGCGACGCAGGCTCCGGATGCTTACCTTAGACAAACACCTCCAACCAATTCGGCACATACGTGTGCAGCCAGGCCGAGGCGGGCGACACGAAGCGTTTAAAATGAAACACCCAAACCGCAAATCTTCGGAACCCGAAGCCCGGAACAACATTATAGAGCCCGTAACCCTAAATTAAATGCGAAACCCTAACCGGCCGGATTACAGCATGTTCAGAATGCTCTGGCCACAGGGCTTGGCCGGTCTTAGCCGTACCCGGCAGGGGGACCTGGCCCTATCATCCTCACCCCATTTTCCTGTTTCCAAAAGATCCGCTGCGAGTTCCGGCCTGACAGCCGGAAAACCTGAAAGAAGCCACGATTCGGTAACGGAGCCAGCAAATACACCCACACGCCGCAGGTGGTAGCTTCGGATTCGTGGTCTGTGCGCTGGCCATGGGTGCGACACACACCGGCGCGAACCTCCCAACCCCAACCGACAGAAGATCCAAAGACCTGAACCTCAAAATCAGCAACGAGGCACACCATGGAAATGCTAAGCCTGGTACCATAAACCCTGAACCCGAACTTATGACATCCGAAGCCAACTCAAGCCAAGTGGCAGTGCCGAGAACGGCAGTGTGCAACTCCACAGGGCCTCCACAGCCCCAAAGTCGAAGCAAAGGTTTAGTACTTTCGGAATACCATTGCTGCGATCATCGTACCACCACCTCAAACATGATACACACTAGCGATACCAGGCATGCTAGCACAGTCTACACCACGCACGTATCGGACGCATCGCAGCTACGAGAACCGAGGTGTTGGAAGTTTTGCTAGTACGAGTAAGCTAAATGACATCGGGAAGCCGATGTGCTTGATACTCCTAGCGGCACCTACTATGAACCTCGCTGATCACGAATCACAACTTCAAAAAGATAAAGTGTACCCGGGTTCCTCTATAATCATCATAATATCAACGTTCAAGACTTGGGGCAGGCAAAAAATATACAGCAAATCGAAGGACCGAAACATCCTTGTGGCGATCACCACAGCAACGACAGGACCAGCAACATCATTAACAACCATAGCATCAATGTCATCACAAATGGCATGTCATCTTTGATGTCTGAAGAACCATCACCATCAAGGTATTGCCGGGTAGGGGTACCGTCAGCATCACAATAATCATCATCACCATGAAAAGCCATCGTTGCCGTCACCATCATCAGCAACATAGCAGGAGCTAGATGCTACAGGGTGTTCGCGTTCGAGCCTCTTGGAGGACGCCTTGCGGAGGCTGGCTGTCCTGCGACATGCAAGTGCTGCGATGCCTGGAATAAAAAATTAACCCAGCCTCCTGCAGTCGAGCCGACGGCACACGCGCTGCAGCGCGGGTTCGGAACTTGCCAGAGCCTGGCACCGGACGGACTGCATTCTGGCTTGGGCCTTGTCGGCCGCAGCGCCTGAGCATCGAAGGCTGCCCGATGCTCGCCATGGCCCAATCCGCCGCTAACTTTGCCGGTGGTGCCGAAGTGGCAGTGGATTGTCCGAAGTTTAGCTAGGTTTTCATCTAGATTCTAGATCCTCAGCACACCCTTGTCGCCATGTTTGGTTGGCTTTTGTGGTCCTGGTGTCTGGGAGGAGACGGAAGCACAGCCCGTGCTTCGACGCATCAAGACCACAGCAGCTGCAGCTTCTTTGCTTCATCTTTTGAAAGCGATGTACTCGGATTCTCCGAGAACTGGGCGACTCGTCGAGGTGTCCGCTCTGGAGGACGCCCGAGCGGCGCAGCCGCCAAGATCTAAAACGACGAGTGCACAGCGGCATCAGTCGCTCTGCCATATGTCAAGCCTCGGCCAAGCATGCTAGCAGGCTGCACTAGCGGTAGCTCTGTTGCCGACACTGATTGCCGCCTAAGACTAGAAGTCAGAAGGTCAAAGCCTGTCAAAAGAGCTTCCCAAATCTCCGATCCAAAGTCCTTTTGGCCAAGGCAGGGGCAAGCCCTGTGGAACGAACTCCGCCAGATGCACCCTTGGGAATCCCAACAGCCTCGGATCATCAAAAAACATAGCACCGCGCAAAATGGAGCTGCAAACCCGATCTCGCCCCAATCAGACAGCAGCAAAGGCGGAACCAGCATGCAGCGGCCTGCCTTTTTTGAACGCTACTGCGCACGAAACGCCTAAAGCGGATCGTGGGGCGTCCAGCGGTAGAATCGAAGCCTCGGATTCGGCCAGCTCTCTGGGTAGCACCTCCCTTGCTCCACACGGGTCTGGCAGAATCTCAACCTAACCTGGAGCTCCATGAAGCCACAGCTTGAAGCTTAGGCTCTCACAGCGTCGGGTCACCATTCATGGCAAACTTTAGTCCAAGAGGAAGAGATGGATCCCTCAGCCTGCAGGTCTATGTCAATCTAATCACACCACAAGCAGCAAGCAGCGACCAGCAATGCAACCACGAAGCCGACACAGCGCTCATGGTATCGTAGAATAATCTCGTTGTATCACGCCGCAAAGCAGCATCCACTCAAAGAACTCATGTAGCACAAAACATGTCATGTAATCTCACAGGGAGCGGGCATTGCTCCAACCTGACTATTTAATATCGAAATAGCGAGATGATACTTGGTACCGGGGTTAAGTCGACGCAGGTTGTGTGAAGTCGGCTCCCCCCAAGCTCACGCCCAGATTCGCGCGAAGTCGACCCATCCGCAAAAAGTCGACTCACACACTGGGATCTG